>PQWD01000623.1:0-168465 GCA_019425675.1 Leucinodes orbonalis
AATTAATTAAATTAATATGGCAATGGTAAAATAATTGGCGCGGATGATCCTCGCGGCGGCATCAAAGCCGGGACCTATTCTCATGTTTTGCCCAAAGCCACTATTAATGTGAAACGTTAAAATAGTAATTAGTGGGGCGATGCGTCTCTGTCGATTTTATATTTATTGCCCACGGAAATGCCACTGGTTGAAGACTTTGTTAATGCGTTTTGGATACCTCGTTGGCGCTGGAAATCGTTATGCGATAAAATCTTAGTTTGGGTTGGGCTTCTAGAAACTAGCTGTTATTTATCTATTTTACTAGTAAACATAATATTAATAATTACCATAAAGATATTCGGCTATTCACGTATGTAACGAGCGTACCCTAATTATCCTAATTTCGATTAATTATTAATTCGTACCTAAGTATATCATAATTACGTCATTCACTATAACTGATTTAGCTGTGTAAAGTAACCACTAACTGATAGTGTTTTCGTTTTATTTCTCTTACATAACATTTGTAATGTAACAAAAATCTTTATATAGATGTACTCGGGTTCTCATATTAAAGTTCACCGACTCATAAACTTTTTGCAACTATGATCTTGATCGCTATCATAATTTATTGCAGTTTTTCGAATATTCAATGTAATATAAGACGAGGATGCAAAGATAATAAGCTTTGTATTTGCGACTATTATTCAATATCCCAAGTAAAGCTAATGAAGTCTCTACGACATTGCCAAGATTTTTTTTTCTGTATTTTTTAAGTTAAGCGAATGTCTCACTGGGATTGCCAAGCATTTCAGTTTTTTTTATACTGTGATAGATAAAACATCTTGAGTTTTCCCAGCATACGTTGTTGTAATTATTACAAACAGCGCTTGTTTTGGGATATTGTACAGTTTGTAGATATACAATAAACGCCTTTTAACAACTTAAAAAAGTTAAAATCGTTTTAAAATTACATTTTAAAACTGTAATTTTAGACCGATTTATTTAATTTTTAGACAACAATATTAACTATTTTGTCAATGTTGTTGTTTTAAAAACTAACTCGCAAGATAATTGACTGTAACGTAACCCTTATATATTTCCTACATTAAGATGATGGCCTTTTGATTTCACATTGTGTGTTGTTACTTTTTCAATAGTCCTCACTAGACGATCGACAGCACTGTCGATCTAACCTATTGGTATATTTGACAGCCAGTCGGATTCATTAAGCGTCACTTCAGCTTTCAAAAGAATCCACGGGCTAGGTCCGCGTGGGCTGTACTTTTAAATGCACTAACATTTGAGATTATAATTTATCATGATAATTGATGATACGACTATTTATTTGTTATCTTTATGTACGTTGTGTCGACCACTGCGAATTTTATTTATTCTAGTAAATTACAATATATATAGTGACTGTAGTTATACGTAAAACACACACGAGTAGTTAAGTTTCTGTTGTTTCGTTATATATTAATATAGAAGAAATTATTTAAAGTGAAAAAAATCCGAGAATAAGAAAATACTGTGTAATGTAAGTTACTGGCATCATTGCCTATATTTTATAAATATATTATATAGAAGACATTTCGACACTTGGCGAGTAAGATATGGATCTTACTCGCCAAAAGTGTCGATCGTCAAAGGCCACACTGACCAAAGGCCTCTTCGAAGGCACAATACTGACACCCTTTATTTTGAGCCGTTGCAAGCTTGTTAACTTATAAAGTTACTACATTTTACATATTGGATTAAAAAAAACAACCAAGCTCGAAGCTAAAACTTACCATAATATAATGTTTGACATGTGCACAATTGTCTAGACTCATAATTAATAAATTAAATAAAACATAGTTATTGTTCTTCATGTACATATTGAGTGTTTTTTAAGTATAAACAATATGTTACGTTACGTTCATTCAGTCAGCGAGCCAATCCGTGGAACGTATTTGTTTACGTTGTTTTCTATGGGATTCCAATGAAACCATAAAAATTATTATACGCGCGAGTTGTTCTGTTTTCCTTGGAACGCGACCACGCATATGTTTTATTATGGCGGCCAGAAATGATATACGTCAGTCGGGATGATTGACGGCAGGCGCCACTACACTAGTCCCTGATTACACGCACTGGATCTATGTACCTACTGTGATTTGTATAGATTTTAGTAAGGATTGTTTGTTTAAATGTAGCCGTAGGTACTGGAATTTCTTGCCGGATTCGCCTTGACAGTTCAGTCGCCTGAACACTCTGAACAGGGTGGTTGTGGATAGATTGTTATTTTAAGAATAAATTACGAAATACATAAACATTTGTAACCTTTCATTTGGGTAAAGTCACGGATTTAGCCAATTAATAAATCTTGAAGTGTTCTTGAACCTCTTGGTGGTGGTGTGTGGATGGTTATTTGTAATGTTGATAGCCAGTTTTTATGGCGTTTTTTTTTAAATATTTTAAGGATACTAATTTACCTCTTAGAGACATTAGCATTATGAATACTAGAAATGGCATTTTTTTAATATTGTAAAGTTATGTGTTTTTTTGTGGGTCCTCTCATAGATAAAGAATTAGTGCGCTGTATAAACTATATCTATGGGTCCTCTGAATAAACGGAGGCAGATATGAACACAGTTTTATATTCTCAGGTTTCCATGCTTTACGTTTACTATAACCAGTTTTAGTAAATTCAAGTGTAGACGATGACTCCAAAACAAACCTATAACGCGTTTGAATTAAAAAAAAATGAAATCCCATTCGTTACGCTTAAATAAATGATTTCCGTCGCGCCGGGACCGCGGAGGCGTCTTACAAAGGGGTCTCATTAACAAAATCCAACACCGGACCTAATCCTTTCGTTAGACGTCCATTGTGATCGTTGTAGTGAAGGTTCAACCTCTGCACGATAAAAGAACACTATTATTGACTCAATAGATCATCACAGACGTATGGTCATGTGTCTGGTTCCATATTTGAAGAGAACAATAAAATATGAGGTATGAAGTTGCCTTTACGTTCCCACGTGGGTCACAAGTGTGGGAGAGTCATGCTTTGTCACCTTTCGGGTCTATAGCACCACCGATACCTAGAAATGGGAAATACCCGTGACACTCGTTGGTATAAGCTGGTCATCGTCGCCATCGCGGCGGACAAAGCGTGTAAAGCAGGTTTTGAGATCAAACCACCCTACACTTAGATACCGAGATTCGGACTCCACTGGCTGCGGCCTTCGTCACCACTCCCTGTAGGATTAACCAGTCCCTATTCGTTTTACCGGAACGTACTCGGTCTCTTTTCTTCCCAAACATATACCAGTTAACCTAGCCCCTCTGCAGCACCCTAAGCTGAGGTCCGCGTCTCAGATTACCGGAGGTATAAAATTCCTCCTCCCCATATGTTTCTTTGCCCGCTTCTTCTTTTGAGGTTAGCAATGCACTCGATGTTCCTTCGGAGTTACGAGTGTTCTTGGCGATATCACTTACCATCTACCACCGTCTACTCATTAAGCTACATATGAAAGAGAGAAACATGAACCAACAAAATTACAACAATGATTTTACCAAGTCTTAAAAAATCTGTCCAATGCAAATGTTGAAAATTAACATTCAGTTTGTCGTGTTCTCCAATTGATTCCCATTGATATTGGCTCGCACGATTCAGTTGATACGTTATCGCCGTTTTATAGTCGCAAATAGTTGGTGCACTATGAATTCAAACGAGGCACAATTGAGACGAGCGCCCGCTCTAATCAATGTATGACACACATTGCCTCGCCGAATATTTGCCCGGCGATTGTTATTGTTCTGGGATTGACAGTGATATCACGGTCTACTCGTCACACGAGCAGTTTTTATCTAAATATTTATGAGAGGTATTACTTTGTTTACTGGCGGCCGACTTTGAACGGGTCTTTGGATCCCTATTTTTTTAAAATGAGTCAAGCTTATGTCAACCGGGAATATAGTGAAGGTAGCTTTCCTGAATGTTTTTTCAGATAGGTCCATTATTTTTGGAGCCTATTCAATGCTGTCTGCATAAATCAAATTATGTAACTTTTTTTGGCATATAAGTTACTGATTAAATCAAAGATTATCATTGATAAAAGATTTACATTTTTTTTTTAAATGTACATCTTCACAAATATTTAATATAGTTAATATCCATTAGCGAAGCATGGTAGCGCAATCTAGACAAAATTTAACCATAATTTTAAAATGTTTTAAAATAATCCTATTTTTCTGTTTTATTAAAACAATAATACTTAAACATGAACTCTTATTTTACTATTGAATTTAACAACTTATACAATATTTTCATCATACTTATGTCATCTTGAAAATCTGAAACCCTTTATTTTTATGTGAATCTTAAAAGTTAATGGGAGTTATGTTTATTCAATGTCAGTAGTTTATTTTGCATTGTAAACTGTTTAAATTGTTAATAAAATATATGAATGTGGTCTGGTACATCGTCGTTAAAACGATCTTTATCGTGTATTTTGGACGTAAATGCCTCGCGGCGGCCTCAAAGGTAACCTAATCTTGCGTTGACAGCTTACAAAATCCTTTTAATTAGCCGGGTGTCGGATGCGGTCGGCCATATGCCATACCTATCGAAACTGTCGTCCCACTCCCACGCTTACCAACATAACACCTTTTTATTAAGACTTCAACGATCAGATAAACAAATTAAAATCCATCGCTTTATGTATACATAAAAATCCATATTAATATCCTTTTATTATCATTCCAGTTATCGACATCCCGATCGAGTTTAGGTTGTGGATACTAATACATTCATAAATGTACTCGTGTTTACAAGTAAATTAATATTATGCGCGCCCGGTGATACGCTTCTGCCATTGTTTGAACCTTATCTAAAATCTAGTCCAAACAGCCTTTAAATAAACTTAATAAACTATCTCGGCGCTGTTTGTTTGCAGTTTTGTATGTATAATATTCCTTTCGTTTAATATTTCATGGAAGCAATGAAACAAACTTAACGAAGCTTACAATGTCAATGCTAAAACTATAGTCGGGGTATTTTCTTTGTTTGTTTCCTAGTAGCTGTTAAACGTCTTAGCGCTCCCGGGCGGGATCACAGACATCGGAATAACAATTAGACCGGACGAGTCGCTAAGTTTATAAGAAGACCCAATGTCGCAATTTCAACTTACACACACACATTAAAAATACTTACACTTAATAATATTACTCGTCATTGGTCAATGTTTACCCAATCACGGACACCTTGAACGCGGTGATCCATGCGGGGAAGCTTATATCGATAGATGTCGATACTTTTTCTATTACCTGCACGAAGATTCAAAATAAAAATCCTACTGTTAATTTTGGGTTACGTGAAATAAATGTTAATTTTAAATGAAATATATTATTGGTGTATTAATAATGTTGAGGAACTTTAATAATATTATTTAAAAATATTATTAAGCCGCGTAGCTTTATTCATTTTATTAGAACTATAATTATCGATCGACGTATGTATATCATATCATCGCTAAAAATCAATACAGCGAAAGTAAATTTTAATTACATTTCAAGAGATAATGTTTAGAATGAAAACATATATTTTTTTAAATAGCAACACCCAAGGCAGATACGAGTATGTACGAGTAGATATGGTAAAATTAACATAAATATTTGTCTTGTAAAGGGTTACTTATTCCATGTTATAATAAACGTAAAACTTACAACGCTGATCTTCTGGGAACCTTAAATATTAGATACTATTACTATAGAATAGCTTCAGAAAAGGGCAGACATAATATAATGATAAATGTTAAAAAGTTATAAAATAAATCACTATTTGTTCATTATTTTATAAAATCCTTACAACCACATTCACAAATTAAAAATGGCCGTGGCGTGTTCACAGTCACCATTGATAAAAAGCCAATAGCCGTCGTGATTCTTATCAACTTTGTTCGCTTATTATGTACTTATGTTTTTAAACAAAACTTAAATATCGAATAAAAGATATAAATAACTTTATATAAATAAAATAGCCTCAAAATATTTCTTAAATACTGTTAGTAGAATCGAGGATATAAAAAAATACAAACGTAAAATAATAAACAAAAACCTTCCGCTTCCATACAAGACTGCATACGAATATATCGATAGGTGGGTCGATAAAATGGTTCTCACTAGGCGTTTGTACCAACGGACGCGGTCAGGGGCCGTACTACCGAATAATGGTTCTAGTGGAACACGAGTAATGTTCGCTAACCATTGCGCGCATATTATGAATTGCGAACCGACGAACAGTTAGCACAGCCGCATTGTATATAATAACTACCGAGATCGTTACAAAGAATTTACAGTGATATGTTTTCATGAATAAAAAACGGACGATTCGTTTAAATATCCTTTTTTAATTATATAAATCAAAGTTTTCGGTTCTTACCTGTGAAAAGTTATTCCATTATTTGCTAAATTTACTAAATCACTGCGATGATGGCATGTTACTATTGCACAGGACGGCATTTTGGAAAATAAACGGTATTTTCTTCTAAAATGCGTGCGTCTGGACGCGACTTACACAGAGCGTAAACTGGCAGCCAGTGTATGCTCGTTGAGCTTACATTTGTCGCACTTAAAAACGCGGCTTGCCCCATCTCCTGTATTGGGAAATCTGTGGGCGGGATGTATGCCAGTGTAAACGGATCTTCATTGTGTGTGCAATCTCGTGATTTACATGATTCTGTTAGAGTTCACCAGAGGACTAGTAACAGCTCACGCTAAAGTGGTGTTTGTTATAGTTGAATGAGCGTAATCGGTGCACCCGTAAAGGACGGCCTTATCGTCTCGCTCCCTCGTAAAAGTCTGCATAAACTTTATGCCGTTGGTCGTATGAGAACGTGGTTATTTATGTTTGTGGATTTAGTGGCGAGGAAGCCTACGGGCATCCGTCGGACAAAAATACACGTGGCTAGATTCCGCGACGTCTCGATGGGTTAACGAACTCGCGATGAAACGGCTCGATGATAACATTAACGTGACAAATCTCCTTGTAACTGACTTTTGGTACTTAGCTGTATTCTAAAATGAAAAATTATAAATAAATAGTTCTAATATAAAAATATATTTTTTCATTTGATGGATTTTGTATGAAAATGAACCATTTGAGATGTTTTTTAGGGTTCCGTAGCCAAATGGCTGGAAACGGAACTCTTATAGATTCGTCAAGTCTGTCTATCTGTCTGTCCGTTCGTCGGCCTGTATGTCACACCTTTTTTCTACGAAACTATAAGCACTACAATATTCAAACTTTGTAAGTATATGTATACTGTGAACCGCTGTTAGGTTTTGACAAGAAACTTTAAAAAATAATAATATATGTCCCCATACATTGAACTGAAACTTTTTTTTTTCATCGTGCTCCCCCGTGAGGGGGATTAATCAGTAGCTCTTGAAAAATGATATCGAGGTTTCTAATATCATTTTATTATAAATTGAATAGTTTGTGCGAGTTCACTTCTAAAGTTGAAAAAAGTGTGACCCCCCCCCCTCTAATTTCTAAACTATGGGGTTGATAAAATAAATTTCTGGTGTGTAGTTTTTTTTTTATTTTATGTTGCTGCTGCCGAACCCTCCACAGGCGAGTCCGACTCGCGCTTGGCCAATTTTTTAAAAACGACCTCATTGCATTGTTCATCATCAACTCAAACTATTTTATATCAGATCAGATAGGAAATCTATTTTCATACAGCGAAATAATAAAAATTCATAGCATAATAATTTTCAACACCTCTCCACAACAAATCTCAAAACGATGAAATGAAACGACTCCAAACAGTTGAATCTGTTTAATCTCACCGTTCGAGAATTCCGTATGTCGTATCATTTATAATGTCCGTTTTAAAAGTCGAGTGATCAAAAGATATTTATGCTCGGGGTAAATGATCGGCGTTTCGTTACGATGCTCCGTTTAAATCGAGATGGTGGTGTGGTTGGTGTGAAGTCCTGTGGTGCCCAATTACCGTGGCCGCGGTGGTCGGCGCCGCGCCCCCTATCGCGGCTCGCCATCGATAACACGAACCGGTTCCCGTTTTCGTTTATGGGTCGGCTCGTCTTGATGCTTACACTTCATAAGGCGCGGCGATTCTCGGCTACGCAAGGACACATTCCGATTATAGTTGGAAAAGCAAACTTAGGTTGCATAGTGTTAAGATGCAATGTGTACCAAGGGCACGGATGCCAATACTGGCACAGGAAGATCAGGCACCAAGTGTATATGCCGATTAGTCTGTAGCATGTCCCTGACTCTTTAAATTCATCTCCTGCGAAGGTACATCCTCAAGCCAATTTCTGATCTCGTTCCAAACGAATTGACAAATCAACAATGCTCTTTTCTTATACGCTATCATTGTTATCACCTAAAGCAACCATGCGTGTCCATTTCTTGCACAATTGCTTCCTGCTCGAACCATTTGTATAACATTTCAGTCATTTTCTCGTTATCTACTCTGTAGGTCTACTAGGAATTGATGCTTTTTGTGACCATTAGCAGTTTACTGCGAATTAATTAGGTATTTGTTAAAGCTCACGTTACTGAACGTGTTTTTGTTACGAGGCACGTCCCAGGTATTCGATTTCTTGTCCGTGAAGTATTTTAACATTAGTCGGCGTTGCCACGTCAGGATTCTAGCATTTATTATTTTCATTCAACAAGGATTTTCCACGTATGGTCATGACAAGTACACTTGAGTCTATACTTGTTGTGTTCAATTAAATGACTAATTGCGATCACAAAGGCAAGGTAGAAACATTTCCTATATTACTTCGCCGTTATTAAATGGATTGAATGAATTTCGATATGTTCTTTAGTGATGCCGCAATCGATATATTATACAATAACAATTTGATCATAATTGGTTGCATAAATTACGCGTGAATTATTTAATAAATGCATTTAATGGGTGCACTGTACACAATTACGTTGTTCACGTTCTCAGGATATAATTTGTCCGGCGAGTGCAATTACAAATGTTAAGCGATTAAAAACGTTCCCTTTAACCGTCGTGACAGGTTTTGCGAGTGAAAAAAAGAACATTATCTAGTTGCTCTGTTTCCTTGGAACAAACGCAAAACACCTTATCACGTCCATCATACACGACTGTAGGATTCCGTGACTCCGGCTCCGGCTATTTGTGTTTAAAAGTGGTCATTAACTGCAGAAGCGGCAATTTGGTTCCCACATGACCCCGTTCTCGGTGCCGTGAGATAATCGCAAACGGTAGTGTCCGAGCACGTACTAGCTCCTTATTAGGTGAGCGATTTTTTTTACTGTGGTCGCCTCCGAGTCGCAACATGAGATCGCACGCGCATGCGTGATTACTTCGCTTCAAAAAAAAACGGTTTTCTGTGTTTCGCTTTGATTTGAGATTAACGTGAAACACAGAAACATGAGATTAAAGTTCACTATTACCTGTTACCAGTGCTCTAGTGATTGTTATACTACTTCAGCTTTTGATGGAGCATGTACCTTATTGGTCAATTCTATTTCATGGGTTTGTTATGGGTCTTAAAGAAAGAAACAAAAATTGATAAGAGTCAGATTAAGAAAAATTGTGATTCACACAATTTTAATACTAGGAATAAAAACAAACTTGCTATTCCGGACATGAGACTACATAAAATAGGTAAATCTTTTATAGGAACATGTATAAAGTTTATCAATAAGGTACCGCAAAATATTGTGGAGTTGCCCTTTCATATGTTTAATGTTAGAATCAAACAACACCTTTCTAAAAAAGGGTTGTACACTATTGACGAATATTTATGTGATAAAAATCCGTGGTCTTAAACTGCTCAGCTATTTCAGTGTTTATGATATATTGTTACATTAAGTAATTGTTTTTAAAAAAGGCTACACTGTTGAGTTTTCATGGGTGCTTCTTTCTCAACAGGCCAAACCACTGAAGCGCTTTTTTTTCAAAGCATCAAAACTCATTTTTTTAGTTTAGTATTTTAACTGTTTTTTATTATATTTTTGTATATTTTTTGACGTTCATAAGTGCTTTCTGTAAGCCTAATTTGAAATAAATGGTTTTGACTTTGACTATCTGATTAATTTCTTTTATATTTTCTTATATTCTTTATTATTTTTTGTTTTATATAAATTGTATATACATTTGTTCATGTACAATTTCTTTCCTTTTATCATTGTTATCTTTTATTGCTTTATGTACCGCTATCTCTATTCGAGTGCATGTATTTTCAGACATCACCAGTCCTCCTCGTAAAATTTTCTTTATAATATCTCATTAGGTTCTCATCCCATAAAAGTCGACAGCGAGTGTTACAGTGAAATATGATAATTTTTCTCCGTCACTTGCCCGGGTGGAACAACAAAACGATTCGGCGCCGGCGCCAGCGGTCCTGCCCGCGTCGGGTTTTAAACGACCTACGGTTTTTATTACGTTTCAGTGTGGACTATAAGCATAAATATGAGCTCGGATTTTAGCAGTTCAAGTTTTCGACCGAGGCTATTCGCACGATTCGAACATTGCAATTGCTGGCCGTAATGGAATTTTAAGTGTTATGTCCTTTAGGTTTTGTTAGTTTGTGATTATTTATGGCGGGCGAACTATTTGCTCGGAGACGTCAGGTATTCCAGTATTATACTTTAAGAATACAAGGCCACCTTCCTTACCTGCTTACTTGTGGTGCATCCTGTTCAATTTCAAATAAGGCTCTTCTTGAAACCTTTCAAGTTTCATCTGCGCTCGCCACGTGCACAGTGAAGCTTTGGAGGCCATTTGCAACTTATAAGAAACAATCGGCCAATACAAAACAATAACCCCTCAATGTTGAAAGTTTCAAAGGGGGAGGCGCCTTTTCCAGTCCAGCAATTCAAATAAAACGTAAAAGAAATGGTAAACACAGGAGAAAAATGAAGAATTATCGTAATTCATTATGCGATCCCTTAAATTCTATTACATTGGATGTAGCAGTATATGTACCTAGTAATATTTTTGGAACTATATCAGTAAAGTTTGTCCTTTATTTGACAGTCTGCTCATGGGCAGGCGATGTTGTAATGGACTCTTAAGGTGGATCTGATCCTATTAATGCGTACTTAGAAGACCCTCTTGAAATAAGTACAGCTACACTATTGTAACTGTGTTATTGAACTGCCATTTTTGGTGGCCTCAGCATCGTATAAGGTAACCAGGAAGCGTGATTCCCTCACAAATAGGTCCGAGTGGACAGCGAGCCGTGTCTTTATGAATTATCCAAAAGCGCGCCGGCGACCGGGTGGCGCCCGCGCATCTAAGGCTGGACACGCGCCACGAGCGCGCACGGATTTACAGGCTGTGTTGCAATAACATGTTGTATGATACTATGTGTAGACATTTTATTGAAGTAAATTGATATTGATAGATTGATAACATCGCGAGGAAACCAGCGCACGTCTGCGAAGAGATTCAAAGGTTGTGCGTGAAGTCGTCCAGCCCGCACTGGGCCCGCGTGGACGACTTAGTCCTAATCAGCCCATACGGGTAGGCTCATGCCCCTCGGTGGGGACGTTTAATGAGTTTATGATGATGATGAAATTGATATTCTTCCGCAAATCCGTCGGTGGCTCATTGGTGTGGACTGTCCGATCAGAGTGCAGGTTAAATTCCTTTCCTTCCTTGCCACGCAGCAATGTCTTTTCAATTCTTGAAATTATATGTACGTTTATCTGATAGTCTGACGAGAGGAAACACCGTGAGGAAACCTGCACACGCCTACGAAGAGATTCGAAGATTGTGAAGTCGGCCAATCCGCATTGGGCCCGCGTGGACTACTAAGGACTGTACAACCTTTACGGGTAGGCAAAATATAAACACCTAGGAGCTAGACCAATACAGTCATGTACAGTATGTCATGCAGGCTAATGTTTGTAGGTACTGCAGGGGATTGAAGTATGAGTTTTTTTTCTAAATTATAACTTTAAAGTAAATCTTTTTGAAGTTAAGAGTTTTTAAATAATTGACGTTGTTTTCCTTTGTTCCGTATATATATATATATATATATATATATATATATATATATATATATATATATATAATATACACATATATATATACACAATATATATATATATATATAATATATATAATATATATATATATATATGTGTATATATGTATATATGTATATATATTGTATATATATATATAATATAATTATATATATATATATATACATATACATATATATAGTATAGTATATTTTACTAGGTGGTAGACTCGATACTGAGTCGTCTAGGTAGGTACCACCGCAGTACCAGAAATCGTCCGTAAAATAAGAGTGCTGTGCACTTTTGTGTTTCAGGATGAGGGCACTGTAGCTAGTGAATTACCGGGTATAAAGACCTAACATCTGTTGTCTCCGGTGACGGGCGTAGTGCGGCATTGATGGAGAATAATAATGTCTATCTGTTGTTGTCTCCCTCAATGCCGCTCTGTCATGGTCAGGCGTATCACTTACCATCAGGCGAGCGTCCTGATCGTCCTGTTCACTTCGTAACATTAAAAAAAATATATATATATATAATATATATATATATATATATATATATGTGTGTGTGTGTGTAGGATATTTCAATTAAATAAACAGTTTCCCATGGCCGTTGCAATGTTGTGGGAACCGCTTTTGCGAGTTAAGTAAAAAACCTTACTTAAACTTAAACAGCCTTTAAGCGAACGTACAGGGAAACAGAAGCAAGTTTCCTTTAATGGTATGTTTATGTTCTCACATGCTGCGTACTTGTTCCGATCACTGGCCATATATGTTTTATGTGTTATAATTTTTTTCTCAGATAGTTAAGCTTTTGCGATGCCGTTAACCTTATTGCATAACACCTTTTTAATTTTTAAAGTGTACAAGTTTGAACTGTCCAATTATTGTTTAAACTTTTATGCTCTAAAATCACAATGAAAATGAGTTGATCCACGTAAATTCTGCCACAGTATAACATATATCTGTTGAATTAATACGATTGCGGCGGTTGGAGGGATTAATGAATAGGTAGAATTGTTTATAGTTAGTTAACAAATGTTAAGTCTCAGTGTACATAGGGGCAGGTTGTTGGCTCTGTCCATTTATCTTGATAACGGATGCGAGGTGCGCACGCGACTACGCTTTCTCCTTTAAACAACTGGATAAGGTATTAGCATTGATAAATGCTTTTACAATTACATCCCTAAGTCAAGAAGCTTATATTCTTACTGTGTTCTATTCCTTTTTATATATCCCTATATTTAGTGGTACTTTAAAAAAATATACATACATTTGCGTCACAATTAGTGTTCTAGATTTAAGATGAACATGTTCTTAAAAGTATGATTATGGCGAGAGATAAACAATATTTTTATTATATTATAAGATCGTCGGTGGCTCAATGGTGTGAACTGTCGCCTTCCTACCAGGAGGGCTGAGGTTCAAATCCCGACACGTACCAATGTGTTTTCGAAAATATATGTACATTATGCGACGCTCTTACGGTGAAGGAAAACATCGTGAAAAAATCGTGGAAACCTTCATGCACGCCTGCGAAGAGATTCGAAGGTAGTGTGTGAAGTCGTCCAATCCGCACTGGGCCCGCGTGGACGACTAAGGCCTAATCACCCTATACGGGTAGGCTCGTGCCCCTCGGTGGGGACGTTTAATGAGCTGATGACGATGATTATAAAATTCACTAATTAAGGTTACAAAAAACGAACGCTCCAACTTGCCTATCCCATTAGTTATTTTTACAATAGTACGAACTAGTGGTATAAACAATAATACCATTATTGCATATACCGAACACAAAATACAAGATTCTTTAGTCTGCATAATGCATGTACTGAAAATTGCATATTCATAATGTTTGTATATTAGTTGAATGCGGAATCAAGTCGAACTAATGGTAGATTAACGTATAATCTGCATATTTGTTTCATTAGTCTTAATTTGATAATCATATATCAACTTTAATTATGTTTTTTGTGACAGTTAAAAACCTGTTTTTAATTGTTATTACCTATAACATGGTTAACAATTCTTACACTATGGGTAACATTATACAGCTTAATTTGCTAAAGACTACTATTGATAATATGATTTCTTTTCGTGATGTAAGTTAGCATTCTTAGTTTGCATTGAAGCAGGTATTCTACAATGATTTTCTGTATAAATAAAGGTAGATACGCCATCCGTGCCTCAAAAAAAACGAACCGCCGAAGAAAATACAGCTAGCTGTAGGCTCTTTGTTGAGGTAAATGTACGCTCATTCGAAATATGTGTATGTGTGCTGTCGCTGCATTCGGAACACTTATTTCGATTGTTTTGTGAGCATATCACGAATCTAAACTTTTTACATTGATATTCCACCTGATAGTGCTAACTGTTACTTTTAGTTAATTAATGATCCCTAGTTAGAACTAAAGTGTAGTCGCTGATTTGTGTCATGAAAATAATCGCTGTTTCCCTAATTATTCTCACTGCTCGTCTTATCGCCTAGCCTATAATCCAATCCAAGACTAAAAGCATAACTATTGTGTGGAAAAAATACATGAAATTGCGTGTCAAGACTCAGCCAGCCTTATACATGGTGCCTTCAGTAAAATGTTGGTTTCATAGACTGTTTCGAGTATCGGTCATTCCTAAAAAAACATGAAAATGAATGAGTAATTATGCAACACGGAT
Organism: Leucinodes orbonalis; assembly: GCA_019425675.1. NCBI lineage: Eukaryota > Metazoa > Arthropoda > Insecta > Lepidoptera > Crambidae > Leucinodes > Leucinodes orbonalis. The sequence continues at coordinate 14,688 of PQWD01000623.1, forward strand.
GCTTGGAGTCTTGACTATTGAACTTAAACGTTTTGAGATGTAGATATTTTGCAACTCGGGAGATTTTGAGACTTGATCTTATGAGTCTCAAAATCTCCGAGCTTCCGATCTTTGCAACTTGAACGATATAATTTGACTAAGGGTCCCAGTGTTGTCACCTGATTTTAAGAAAAAGAGCTTTTGGGAAGACAAAAAGGGCTAGAAAAGGCTAGATTGAGCGTCAAAAGATTTTCTGTCCTAAAAATGCTGAAATAATCGTGTCATGAAGCCGTTTTTTTTTAGCTCGTCATCATGACCGGTGTGAAATAGCAAAAATGTACTTGTTACCATGTCGACAACTTCATATTTGCTAATATTTTCAAGATAGTGAAAAAGAGCTAGATTGCTCTTTTCGGGCTTAATCGTTAAAAAGGGAGTTCACCTATACTAAAAAGTGCTAGATCTAGCTACAAAAGGGCTAAGGTGGCAACACTGTCGATGCCTTTTATTGACATATTTGTTTTTTAATCCACGCACACTCACAAATGGCGCGCTAGTTGGCGATTAGTATTATTCCGCGTAAACACAAGTAATTAAGAGTTGAAATCAGGACGCGTCGGCGTCGCCCGCTGATAATAATTGATTGTGTACGCGGCGGAGTCATGAATGGGCTAGCCGCACTCGTCGCAGAATACGTAATGGGTAGTATGTGTGTGCGCCTACCTATTGCAGTTTTGGCTTATTATGACGACCCATTTGGTGTAATGATTGAGATGTCGGCTCGTAGGTTTCCAGGTTCGATCCCCGGGCAGTACAAACATTTGTGTGCATGAACATGTCTGTTTGTACTGGTATGGATGTTTTCTATGTGTAATATGTATGTTTTAAAAAAGTATATAAGTATGTTTATTCCGTTGTTTAGTGACCATATTACAGGCTAAATGCTTAGTTTGGGACTAGATGGCGCTCGTACTTATAAGTTGGGTGGTCTGCTTGATTGTTAACATTTCTATTTTCTGTTTTTTCTTTTATCAGGTAAAATCATAATTAAAAAAAGATACTAAGAGGACTTACAAATAAACAAATTAAATCTAAATATCGTTTCAAGTCTGTAATCATGTTCCGATCGCGTCTGTGCATTTTAAACGGATTTAATTAATGTAACTGGCCACTAGATCGTTAACGTGTCTAGCAAAGTTAATTTAATTTAGCTCTTGATGCCTAGTTGCAATACTACTGTCAATGATTTTCACATTGCATCCTTTGCCCGAGTGAGTTTTATTGCAACTGTTAAGAGCAGTAGTTCGAGTCAAAGGTAATTTCGGAACATCAAATCATTTATTTCACTTAGAAGTCACCTTCTTCAACCAGATTATCATTATGCACCTTTCTTTCTTTTAAACCCGCATCGTGCACTTTTTCTTTCTTTATGTCATCATTGAAAGGAACGGTCAGTGCGCTAACCTGGTGGTTAGTGATACGCCTGACCAGGACAGAAGCAGTGTTGAAGGAAATTAATAACAGTAGGCAGATTTATTCCCGTCAACACTTCCCTCCGCCCGTCACCCGGGACGACTGGTGTTTGGTGGGTATGGTTATAGTGGAATAGTGTCCCATAACAATGCTGTATTGAAAGCCTCAATATTTTTTCATTTCAAAATTAGTGGAATCGGAGACCTGTTCAAATGCTTTATTGCTATTTAACTTGTCAATTCAGACGGGATTTTGTTGGTGAAATGCAATAGGGAAACTCGTAAAGCTGTTACTTTGTAACGAATATTTTGCAAGGAAACGACCGATCGCTGACAATGATTGAGGAATACGATTTATTGCTGTAGTCAACTGCAAAACAGTGTTGCCACGTTAGCTCTTTTGTAGCTAGATCTAGCACTTTTTAGTATAGTCTACTCCTTTTTAAACGATTTAGCCCGAAAGGAAGTCTTGAAAATAGTACCAAATTATGAAGTTTTCGACATGCTAACAAGTACTTTTTGCTATTTCATCGGTCATTTTGACCTTTTTTGAAACATAAAAACGTCTTCATGACATGATTATTTCATCATTTTTAGAACAGTAAATCTTTTGATGCTCAATCTAGCCCTTTTTTACTTCTCAAAAAGACCTTTTTCGAAAATTGAGGTGGCAACACTGCTGCAAAAATGTTTAGTGCTGGTTGTCATAGGTGTTCGCCGGTGAAGCGTTATTTGATTGATACTAAAGAGTTGATAGCACTATTAGATTTAATAACAGCCAATTGTCACACGTTTCGCCGACGTTTATCTTTTACATGATAGTTGGATGTTCATTTTAATACAATGTAGAGAAAATTAACAACATAGGATGTTGTCTTACCGTAAATTAACATGACATCGAGTGTGTTTTCTGTTTTTTTTTTTAATAATGGTGCAAAATCCTAAATTTTTTTTTTAACATAACCAACAAAAAAAACCAATAAGAGTCATATTGTAACCTAAAAACCGTCATACTTCGAAATGCTATAGAATTATTGAGGAGTAAAAATAGAATATTTATTTATTTATTAAGGAAACTCGGAATATGCGGAAATATGTCGTTTTAACAGATCGAACAAAGGAGCTCCCTTGATCTGTCAGTCCACAGACCCATTACAGGAGGCTGCATTCAGGATAGACCACACAAAATGATGATGAGATTTTAAAGCGGAAGTTTATTGTTCTGTTGTTATGTATGAGATGGAAAACTTTTCTTTGATATGTAAATGGTCATTTTTTCTTATCATTTAAATCAGGTGCACCGAAGAGAAGTCATATGAGAGCATTAACACACAATCGTTTTGTATAATATTAATTGTGTAGACATGGTATTGAAGATCGCATTGTAGACGTATGGTATGTGTTCAATTAAAGAGTGCAATATTATTGAATATGTGTGCGGCGCCTTGGTATGTTATGTACTTTGTCCATTGCTTTTATCAACTAGTGTTATGTTGAATTATTCGGACTTGTTTATGCGGATAAGTTGTATCACTATATTATATATCTATTCAACCTATCGCAGTCCACTGCTGGACATAGGTCTCCCCCATTTTGCGCCAGATATCCCGGTCCTCCGCTTTTCTCATCCAGCCTCCACCAGAGACCTTTCGCAAGTCGTCGGTCCATCGGGCCGGAGGGCGTCCGCTACGCTTGCCGAGACGCGGTCTCCACTCCAGAACTCGTGTGCTCCAACGGCCATCGGTTCTATATTATATATCTCGGCACAATTCCGAATTTCACCACCAGCACTAGGTGGGGTTACCGCCATCTCTTAACAGTATTACTATAATGATACGTCAGCATTTTTGTACCAGAAAAGGCAAAGTAATATTGTAATCCTATTTTCAGAGATGGCGGTAAGCCACCAGGATGACTGAAGCTCCTTTCAAATTACGATTCAACATTGGAAACTTTCTGGAACTATTCGTGTGTGATCTGGCTTCTTTCGAGTAAAGAATTCGTTTTTGTAGCGATAATAAATAAATGGGATTGAATGAATGGTGTTAGGCACTGAACCGTTTTAGTTGTCGGCCCTAGGTAATAAAATAATGATCGAGATGGACGGTTGATAGTCAAACATCTCGCGGCGGATGGGAGTGGCCTGTTTGATGGATGGGTCCGCGACTGGATGCTGAGCATTGTTCCGCTCTCGTTTGCGCTTCACCCACATACATATTGGAAACTGCTACTACGTTAGAAACTTATCTTGATATTAACAAGATAACCTTTTACGAATTCGCCCCGTTTTACACATTGTTAAATGTTGGCCAAAAAAGTGGTCCTATGAAAGTAAATATGTATCAAATTTGAGAAAAATATATCGCATTGTAGATACATCAAAATGAAAGTATTTTAGACAATTATAAAACAATATTTTCTAAATAGTATACTGCCATTTATGACATTGATGGCTGTTCTGAAATATACCAAGTGTACTTGACGACCCATTTGGCGTTGCAGTTGAGAGGTCGACTGCAACACCAAGGGTTCCGGGTTCGATCCCCGGACAGTACAAACATTTGAGTGCATGAACATGTCTGTTTGTAATGGTCTGGGTGTTTTCTATGTATAATATGTATGTATTAACAAAAAAATATAAGTATATTTATCCGTTGTTTAGTACCCATAATACAGGCTTTACGCTTAACTTGGGGCTAGATGGCGCTGTGTGAATGTCAGTGGATATTTATTATTTATTTATAACATGTTCTGAAATATACCTAGTTTTTACTATGTGTCAGCTTGCGCATTAGAACATGAAGTTTGTGAAGAGAAACATTCTCATACTCCTATTTGATATTAATCTTTTGATCTAGACGCGTATCCGACAGCGAAATTGGTTTTTGTGCACTAGCAAACCATTGAAGCGTTTTAAATGAGCACAGAACTTCCTGAATAGGAATTACTGACACTATTGAGTTCTTATTTTTTATTATGAATGTATCATTTGCACTCGTATTAAAAGCATCGCGTCGCGGCTGAATGGTGGCGTCTGTTGCTAAGTTTTTCTATCAATCTATACATAAAAATAAAATTAGAGTGTCTGTTTGTAATATTGAAACTGATAATTTTTAATTCATGCATATATTTATTTATATGTATGAATAAAAATACACTTACAAAGACAAAAATAACCTGTTTATATATTTTTTGCGTAGCGTAGGACGCCCTCTGGCCCGATAGACCGACGACTTGCGAAAGGTGGAGGCCGGATGGAAAGCGGAGGACGGGATATCTGGCGCAAAATGGGGGAGACCTATGTCCAACAGTGGACTGCGATGGGTTAAAGAGAGATATTTTTTGTCTATTTGTCCGGCTAATGACTGGATCGACCATATTTGACACGAACTTTATTGACAAATAGCTGTTGTCATAGGTGATTTAGGAACTTTTTATTTTAGAAAAATAAAGTATTGTTGTAATATCTAAGTACTATCCAGTACCGTGCTCACGCGACTACTTAACGATGTGATTTTAATAAAATTTATCATGACATTAGCTACGTGTTACTGCGGGAGAATAGGTTATCCCGCGGGTAATGCCGCAAGGCACATCTAGTCAGTAATATATTGCTATGTGAATGTACTTAAAGGCAAACGTTTCGCTCGACGGGATCTGTATGACGCCGGGCGCACTGCAGGGCGTTATTTTAAAAAGAAACGTTTCGATTATAATATAGGTGTATTTACAATATCCTTCCGATCCTGTAATAGTTGACATTTTCGATATTCGTTATTGCCATAAGGTTAAGTTTCAATTTCGTCTGTACTGAATGATCAGCGCGATATGAAATTGTCCAAAAAGTTGTGTTTCAGACTAGTGTAGTTACGTTATAGCTGTCAAAATTTAGCGCAATCGGCCTGCTGGTCGCTCCGGACGCTCGCTCCACATGTCAAGTCACGGAATCGGACGGACCGCTTCCGGTATCCCTCGTAATTCTTTCTCCTTAGCTGATAACGATTTGGGCGTGGGAACTGATATGATGACACTCGCTTTAACAGCTTCCTTTGAACAATTTAAATTAACAGACTCGGTTCGAAACTTTGTTATTGTTTTTATAATAATTATATTAATTATACTAATTTTTATACAAATCAAAATGTACTAGTAACTGTTTTCCTTATAAGATATGTCACTATGAAGCAGTAGCATTTTAAAAATGAATACTTTTGAATACTACATTATTAAATTATTAAAGCCAGCCTTGATCATGTCAGAGAGATGAGATACAGTTGGAGCTGCCCCTCACCCTGGGCACCAGTAAATTATAAATAAATATATATATCTACTGACATTGACACAGCACCATCTAGCCGCAAGTTAAGCATGAAGCTTGCAGTAGAAACACCAAGACCAATACAACAATGCTCATGCATGCAGAGATGTTTGTTCTGCCCGGGGATCGAACCCAGAAGTCTTGGTGTGGCGTCGTCGTCGACGTCTTAAATATTACACTATGTGTCTCTTATCTCTTTCGCTTGTTGTATAAAAACAATCGACTTAGAACTCCGCGAACATCCCTGATGCTACAATATCATTAATTGTATTATTATTTTTGAATTGCACTCGTAGATTCTGTGCAAAAAAAAAATGAATTTAGGACTTGCACACCCGTCACGATTGTCTATCGAGGCGTCGTATGTGAAACGACCAATTTGTGGTCGGAGCTCATTCGATACCCGTGGCAACGTCAAATCCGTGCGCGCTGAACCTATCTTGTGTCTCATAAATCGAAAGGCAATATCCGACGCGTGTGACAAGTAAACTGGAGTAGGCGTCATACTGTCACTGTAACGTGGTGTGGTTGTTTTGTAATTGAATATTAAGAATATTGCTGGTCTCCAATTCCGATAATTTTAAAATGTTAAATCCTAATAGGATCGTTATTGTGTCTGAGTACAATTTTGCATTCATTCGTCCTGTTTAATGGTATATTTTAATTGGTAACACCATTGGACAACGCAATTTACTATATGATTGCCATTACCGATACTAGGTGGTAGTCTCAGTACCGAGTCCAGTGCCAGATATGGTCCCGTGAAATAGAAGTGTTTCGCACTTCCGTGTTTTGAGATGAAGGACTGGCACTGTGACTGCCCCTGAAGCTAGTAAAATTACCAGATATATGAGATCTTAACATACATTTGTTGCAATGCAAAAAAAAATAGCATGCGGCATGGACAGTTGCAACAGCTGAGTTCACAGGGATGCGTTGCCGGCCTTATATAGGTATACGCTCTCTTTTTGAAGGACACCAGGTCAAATAGTTCCGGAAACGTTTCCGATTGTAACTGATTCCATAAATTAGTCGTGCATGGCTGAAAATGTCGACCAAAACGAACAGACTGACTATAATCACGAACTTTATGTTCGTATCAATTGCGACTAACATGGCGACACTGGACTAACACATTTCAAGTTGACTAAACATGGACTCGATGTCTACAAAGTATATACCGGCTGGCACATTTGTAATGTGCTAGGTACAATTAATTCAAATTATCACCTAGGCGCGATTAATGTCACATGTCAAACTGAGTTTGTTAAGCCGTGGTTATTAAATACCCACGTTTGATTATGTAAATTGATAAACTGGAGATCTTATAAGATCTAGTTAAGCATATATAGTTATTTAATATTGCTCATCATCATCATCAGCTCATTAAACGTTCCCACCGAGGGGCACGAGCCTACCCGTATAGGGTGATTAGGCCTAAGTCGTCCACGCGGGCCCAGTGCGGATTGGACGACTTCACACACAACCTTCGTTTTGTGATTCGTAAACACATTGGTACTGGTATTGGTGGTGTCGGGATTTGAACCTCAGCCCTCCTGGTAGGAAGGCGACAGTCCACACCGTTGAGCCACCGACGCTCGTTTTCGTTGCCTTCACCTATATCGATTTAGGGGTCTCCACATAATTGTGACAGCATATACTTATCCTATTTTGCTCCATAGGCCTTGGTTTCCAGCTTTATCTTTTTAATATGCACTGGTAGGACTTTTCTTTGTGGGGCGCTGATGGTATATAAAAAGTTTCACTGGGTAAGTCCTAGATTACTAAGAGACTTATGGATTTTAAATTTTTATTTTACCATTGCTTCTTGCCTATAGAAATGTAGTATTGAGATTTATGCAATGTCTGTTTGTATTGGTCTGGGTGTTTCCTATGTATTTACAAAAAAAAAAAACAGTGTACAAGTATGTTTATCCGTTGGTTAGTATCTAGATTTCAGGCTAATGCTTAGTTAGGGGCTAGATGGCGCTGTGTGAATGTCTGTGGTTATTTATTTTTATTATTCAACTATCGCGACTTGTCGTTTTACAACTAAGGTTTATTGGCACTGTCGCTGAAATTATACAATTCGTTATGTTTAAGTAGCAAGATGAAAATTTAATGGCATCCTATGATAATAATGGCACGTATCTTTATTACTTCTGGGTCGTTTAATGCCAGAATAATGATACAGCTGTAAGAGTTATGGCTCTATAGATTTACGGATTGAATTTATTTTTGTGTCATAAAATCAACTAAGCAATAGCTTACTAGGTGGTAGACTCGGTACTGAGTGGTCTAGGTAGGTACTACCGCAGTGCCAGATATCATCCCGTGAAATAGACGTGTTTTGCACTTCTGTGTTTCGGGATGAGGGCACTGTAGCTAGTTAAATAACCGGGTATAATTGACCTTACTAGTGGCACCTATAATAGGCACACTATTGGAAGATAGGTTGATGAGTCTAGAAGATGACACTACAAAGTCCTACTGATAATTTTTAGTTTTTGATTTCAAAACCCGTTCTAGAAGTAAAAATAAAATAAAGCACGACGTTGTATTATATAGCTTTTACAACTGTTACAATTTTAAATGTGTTCCGAATATGGCATATGTATTACCTTAAGTTGATATGTCAAGACACTATTTTTATTTATATTTTAGATTTCCTATGTATGTAGGTACATTTTACAATTAATGTGATCAATTCGGGCTGTCGTCTCATGATGATTGATGCAGCCACCCCGGCACGGCTCGCGTCCGGCGATCATTCCATTACCCGACTTAATGGTATGATTGTAAAATGCGGGCTGCTCCCAATAAATGTTGATGTGCTATTGGCTGCGCTGAGATTGCCGTTTAAATTATTCACTTGCTGAACGGCGCGATTTGTCACTTGAGCAACATAGTAACAGCACTGTACTTAAGTGCAATTGACTCTTACGGACCATGTTCTCATAAAATATCAATCTGTAAGATTCGTTCGAACGTTTTTTTTCGTGGTAGAGTTTGGAGATCCGGCTCGAAGGACCAAAAAATGATGTATGGTGTGCACACACCATACATCATCATAAATAACCGAACCCCTCGAGTGCTGATTGTACACTGCTTTATTAACACTGATAAATTGCTCATTACAATGTGTAATTATTAATACTAAATAAAGAAAGAGAAGCTAATTTGAAATAGGTTATAGTAAAATGTGTATAATATGTGCGGTTAGCCCGTACACAGGTTATGTTTCGTTTACTCTGTTGAGATCTTCACACAGTCCTCTTAATAAGCACGGAAGGTAAAGAACTTTGTGGGTACCGTCAATATAATATTACACCTAATGATTGATAGTTTGTGTGGAAAAGGATAGTTGATTGCACATTAAAATCGATTTTAGTTGATAAGTGGTAACTTGTATATAAATTAAATAAATAAATATTCACTGACATTCACAGAACGCCATCTAGTCCCAATTTAAGCGTGAAGCTGTATTATGGGTATAAACAACGATAAATATTATACATAGAAAACACCCAGACCATTACAAACGAACATGTTCATGCACACAAATGTGTGTACTGCTCGGGGATCGAACCCGGAACCCTTGGTGTTGCAACCGACCTCTTAACCGTAACCAAATGGGTCGTCAAAAATTGTTCCATAAAAAGTACTAGTGAATTAATATGCAGTGTAATATGTGTGGAATGGTGTATTTGGCCCGAGGTTGTGCCTTTTGTCTTTGTACGAATTAATAAATCTTACAAAAAATGGACTTAAGTTAGATATGTATGTACATAATTGTAGTAACAACATTGTATCACATTGCAACGGAATAAGTGAGCAGTATAAGGTGCTTCATATAATTGTGTTTTTCCGTTTTACGGTATTACCTGAGTACAGCATAAATCAGAGGTGCGGAGTTGGCCGCGGGCGGTTTGTCATTACGCTCACCTGTAATGGGCCGCTGGTTTTCTTGGCCGTCCATTTGCGCGACGGAGTCCATTTGTAACAGGATTTAGAACTGTCATTGGACGCCAAGAAACTCCCGTGGTAGCCGAGTACTTATTCTAAATTGTGCTAAGCAATAAGTGCAACGAATGCCCTGTAAGGCATGGAATACGGGCAATCGTAAATTGCGCTCGACACTTGAATCTTCTTTGTGTGTTTAACTACTAAATTGTATTAAAATTTATGTTTGTATACGTATCAACGCATGACTATTATTATATATCCAAATTTATGTATCACATATACATGTGCTTCCTTATTATTGTATTTTGTACATTCGCCGGCCGCTCAAATTACCTAACATTTTAATTTCCCACGATATTTTTGATCTGCTGGAGTAAATCTATATTTAGATATCAATAAAGTTGTCCACCTATTTACGAATTAAATAAGTAAAGTCGGTAATGTAGCAAGAACGCGTCGTCAAAGGGGTCCGCGGCGCCGCATAATTGGCGATGTTCACACTTCGCAATCTCGACTCGACCGGCCGAGCCTCTAAAAACAAGACGAGCGTTTGTATACGTAGTGTGTGTGCGCGAGCGCCGCGGGATGTGTATAAATCCGATGCGCCCATTGTTCTGTCGCGACACGCACACAGCACGTTTATTTGGTATCCTTTAAGAATACCTCTGAATGGTTAGATATGTTAAAATCCTGCCAGGACATTTTACAAGCCTTTGCAAGATTTTTTAGCTATATTTTTTAGCAAAATTACCTAATTGTCTATTTTATCTTTAGTTGTGATTTTTTCCTTGAGGATAAAACATTTTTATGTTCTCAACGCTTTGACCGCCAGAGACGCCTTAACGCATTTACTGCTTCTTAAAAAGGACAATAGGAAATCGATTGTTAAAACGCATCGGTGTAAGGTGTGGCAGCTAACGTATAAAGCGACGTAAAAAATAGATTTTCCATTGTGTCTGGATTCCTGGCGGTATATAGGGTGTTCGTACCTCTCTCTTCAACCTATCGCAGTTTACTACTGGACATAGGTCTCCCCCATTTTGAGCAAGACATCGCGGTCCTCCGCTTTCCTCATCCAGCTTCCACGAGAGATCTTTCGCAAGTCGTCGGTCCATCGGGCCGGAGGGCGTCCTACGCTACGCTTGCCAAGACGCGGTCTTCACTCCGAAACTCGTCTGCTCCAACGGCCATCGGTTCTGCGACATACGTGACCAGCCCTTTGCCACTTTATACCTATTCGTACCTATATAAGAGAAATTATTTAACAATTCTTGGAAACGATAAACCGTATAAAATTTAATACAAAATAATTGGTTACCTACCAGATTCTTCCAGAACAGCCTTCTGTTCGAATCTCGTTATCGAGTCAAAGTAGAATGTTTTACAATTCCCCGTTTGAGTTTTTGCTTGTTTTCGCAGCGGGACGTGCGAAATTCGCGCCACTTAAAACAAAATAAAAGCGACAAGGAAATTGTTGTATTCCCGTGAACAGAAAAAGGAACCTTTAACGACGCACTGTGTATTGTGATTTTAATATTGAAATAGTATTCGAAGCATTAAAATGTACATAAAACCCCTTAAACTTAAACATGTATATACAGTTTTATGATTACCAAATTTTTTATTGATCCTTGTCTATAAATCTTGTAATAACATTTTATATTTAAGGTGTGATAGGCCACACCCGAGAATCCTGTGACCATTAATCACACCGAGATGAATACTTCGGTTATTTATACTTTGACGTCTATAAGGTCAAGATTTCTGTTAGATCGTTATACAGATTGAGGGTTACACTTTTTTCTATGTGAGTAATAATAATAAATATTCAGAGACATTTACAAAGCACCATAAAGCCCTAATTTAAGCTTGTATTATGGATACTAAACATGATTATAAACTTTTTTATTATTACAAACATTATACTTAGAAACACACAGAGACCCAGACCAATACAAACAGACATGTTCGTGCACACAAATTTGGGTACTGCCCAGGGATTGAAACTGGAACCTCAGTGTTATAGCTGATCTCTCAATGATTCCACCACATAAGCATACGAGTAAATAGTGTCTGATTAAAAAAAGGTTTATTTGCATTTCATGAGACAAATAATTTATAGCGTCCATGTGTCGGGAAATGGCGTGTTTACTTTCATTCCGTTTTCGGACAGTTCCTTTTAAGCGGCTCGTTTATTGCGCCCCGTGAGTGAACAACAAGGGGTTTTGTAACATGGCTATTTCTGGTGCACAATGAAATTGTATCTCCTTGCGTATGGTGGGTGGGACCGACGCAGGATTTCGTAACAATGGTCGGCATGGCTTGTTCGCTGATATATTTGTAATGGCTTTGCGTGCTAGGAATGGGCTTGGTAAATGTTGCTCGGTGTTGTTTTTCTTAAATGGCATCGGCCAAATAGATTTTGGAATGCAATAATCCGTTTGTTCTATATGGTAAAGGCCCAGTTTTGCCACCTGCCTTTTCGGTTTAAATGTAGCACTTTTTACTATAGGTGTATTCCTTTTTAACTATTAAGCCCAGAAAGGGCTATCTTTTCATGGTCTTGAAAATATAACCAGTCTGAATTTACGCCTTGCCTAGCAACTACTTTCTCGGTTTATATCATAGATATAGGGTGCGTATAGCTGATCGAATCCCTTTTTCGTCGCTCTTAAGTTTATTTCAGCATATTTGTACAGAAAGTTTTTCTTTGTTATCGAAGCTTCATCCTGACCGATCTAGCACTTTTTATCATATTCAACTGAGTCATTACTAAAATTAAGGCAGCAACACTGAAAAGGACGCTCAATAGCAAGTCCAATAAGGAGATCGCTTTCATTCTCGCCGGTGTGATCACAGGCATTCCTTCAAGGGTATGCTCTTGCATTTTAGTGTGTTCCGATTCTGGTTTTTCTCGGTAGACATTTACCACCTCGGTTTTGTCGCCAGGAATTTAAACGAGACGGGATATACGACGCGGCTTGTTTGGATTTCGTGCGACAAAAATTAACAACCCGAAACCTTTTCAAATAGGTTCTGTCATGTAATTTGTTGACAGTGTTCAGCTGCGCATTGTGTATTGTATTTGGCTCAATTAATTTCCACATAAAGAGTAGGTGGTTACGATTGATTTACAATCAGATTGACCCTTGTGTCATAGTTTCTAACATTGCATGGCCTTTGACATGGACAACCACCATTTTGCTGGTAAGTGAAGAAAACTCAAGCGCGAAGGAAGGAATCTTTATGATTCTCAGACAATCAGATCATTCAGTCTGCAGTGCACTAAACAATTTCCCATCGTATGCTCAAGAGTTGAGTTCGTAAAATTATTCCGCATTGTCCGTTTCTTATTGTATTGGTTATTTTTGTCGTGGTATTGTGCGATGGACAGCGGATTAACAAGGGCGTCGGCGCCACGGCGAGTGCAGGCGGCTGAATAGCAAATGCACGGGGGCCGGCAGTGTTGCCAGGATTTTTCTATGTAGTAGCCTGACGCTGCGGCCATGCATGTAGCCCCGAAGTAACTCCTGGGATAGTTGATGTGGGAAATTTTAAATAATTTAAAAAAGTGATTTCATACTTACAATTAATACTGATGATATTTTATTATTACAATATGTAGGTTGTTTTGTTGAAATATTAACAACCAAATTAATATTTTTTAATAATTAAAGAATATAGCCGAGCTGGACACCTATAGCCATTAAAATCTTATACCGCCCGCTAAGTAAGTTCATGTCATCAAGCACAACCACTTACAGGAAACAACATAAAATTATGAATCACTACAAGTTGTTTAATTTTATAAGGTAGCCAAATTTGCGCTAAATAGCCCCATGTGGCAATACTGATGGCTGGTGGTCGCATCTGATAGAGGCAGCGCGTGCGCCGCTGCAGCGAGATGCGCGCGATTGCCCGCATTAACATACTACCATTGCTTGTTTTTATGAAATCCGAACGCATTGTGCTCTAGCGGACCTTTTGGAATTGTTATTGTGCACAATTCGACGACGTTCGTGTATATCTCTTGAACGTACTACAGTCCACACTTGGACGTAGGTCTCCCCCATTCTGCGCTAGACATCCCGGTCTTCCGCTTTCCTTATCCAGCCTCCATTAGCAGCCTTTCGATTGTTTCATATTTCATCATGTGATAGAATGGTTGAGAAGTCAGTTATATTATAACGCCTTAGGTTCGATCAAAGAAGAACAGACAATTGTCATGTCAATAACATGTCTATTAGAATTCGGGGTCGGGGTGTTTCTACATATATGTAATAAATATGTACTTACAAAAAAGTATTTAGATATATTTATCAGTTGTTTACTACACATAGTACAAGCTTCTTGCTTCAATTGCGGATGGACGGCGCTGTGTAAACTGTGGTGGATATTTATTTATGACACAGATTTACGAACTAAAGGAAAGATTACGGATTTTTGACCTTTCGTTTATAAATCTGTGACTTAATACATTGAAAAGATGAGCATCTTTGTCACACGGCCAGCTAATTGGCACAGCTCGCTGTACCGACAAATTGTCCCTAAATATTTGCAGCGTGGACCATAAAGACCACAGCAAACAAGTCCGTCTGTTTGTCCGTCCCGATGAGCTCTGTTTGCCCCCGTTATCTGTACGTGATCTCGCCTCTACGAACCAGTTTACAAACCGAGGATCTCCATTGTCGACGAAACATTTTTTGGTCCAGTGTCTTTCTCCGTTGACACGTATTGGGCATTAAGACTTTTATGTTTGTTTGTTTTATTAGTCTGGTTTCTTGCTATTTTAAGTGCCAGTGTATATTAATGTTTGCTTTTTTTTGTTGCAGGTATGTACCTAAAGTTTCAACTGTTCTTAAAGGTAAACTGGATCCGAGGATAAACAAGTATTTTAAATATATATATTCAATGTGTATTGCTTGTAATTATAGAAATAAGCGTTGTGTGGCTTTCGTTGTAGTAGGTATAGATATAATTCTTAACAAATGAAAATAGACAAAAATCAATTCATAATATTAATATACAACAGTACTTCATATTCACGTAAAGTTGTAACAATCACTGTTATCTCTTAGTACAGACTCGGGAGTATGTATCGTAAATAATTCGCGCTATCTAATCAAACTGTTCAGTTGTAAAATGTTCTTATCGTCGATATCACTATCCCAGGAATGTGCACTTTATATGGAAAACAACGTGTCTCATTTGTATTGGATCTCACTACAGCCATATTCGTTTATAGGCACACATTCGTCTGACAATATAAAATATGTATTAACAAGCTATTGTAAATATACACGCAGATGATGAAAACCAATGTGGTAAAATGCTTAATAGCCGTTCAGGTTCTATTTGCCGTATAAGAAAAACATTTGTGCAGTATAAACATATGTTTGTGGTCATGCAAATTGTATTAACAAAAAAATCTGAAACAAGATTTGAACACAATGCAAATGTCTGTGAATATTTTTTAATAATAAATTTAAACTGCAAAACCATAACAATATTTTCTTAACATGTGCTGAACAAAACTGAGGAACTCTTTGAAGCAGATTCAATTATCAAAGATTCATAAGTATTAGTTATTGGAGTAAAACGCGATCGAACAAATTATTTAAATCTGTAAACCCAAAAATC
Organism: Leucinodes orbonalis; assembly: GCA_019425675.1. Lineage (NCBI taxonomy): Eukaryota > Metazoa > Arthropoda > Insecta > Lepidoptera > Crambidae > Leucinodes > Leucinodes orbonalis. Next base: position 30,063 of record PQWD01000623.1, read on the forward strand.
TTGAAACATTTGATTACGGTCTTTGCACGAACAACCATTTCCAACAAAAGCGTTATAACTTCACTTGAATTAGCAATTAAGGGTGTAACTTGAGACTAACAGTGTCTCCAAAGTGAAGAGAGTTTCCTTACGTTTTTTGTTCATCCGTTGCAAGATTTATGCCATCAATCACTAACGTTTACGAGATTCTACTGGTGATAAGGCTCCTCACACTCGTGTGTGCAAAAAGACAAGCTTACCGTAGTATTGTCTTAAGCTTTCGCGATGTATACAAAATTTTCTCTCATACAATTTTATTTTTTTACACTCTTTGATCCGTGAAATTAGTTTTATTAATTTATTCCTATGCCTTGTGTGTGCTATATAGAGGAGACATCAGCAATATTTTGGTAGAACTAAAAAAAACATGCTCAGTAGAACCAACTCTCCGAACCGGTGGTAGATTCAAACTAGTTTTAAAATTTATTATTAATTTGACGATTCAAAAGTCTATACACTTAATTGAATAAAGGAATTTTCTTTTCATTTCCATTCATAGTTTTATTTGCTACAGGCTCGTGCCTCTCGATGGGGCCGTGTAATTAGCTCATGATGATGGTGTATAATATCAATTATAAGATTTTTCTCATGTTTGATAAGATTATCCGTATTATTGTCCTCGTGATGTTCAGGCCTTACGGAGGACGCGACATGGGCGTTCATTGCGACGTCATTACACCCTCATTACGCTGTAATGGCGTCCGGCCAGCATTCGCGTCACTGGTCACTGGTGCGAAACGCAAATACGTACTACTAGGCGCTACTAGAACTTACTGCTTTGCTTGCACTTGGCGAGATTTTTAACCGACTTCAAAAAAGGTTACTCAATTCGAGCGTATATATGCTTTATGTTTGTTCGTGAATATCTTCGTTGATAGTGAATCGATTTTGATGATTATTTTTTCTTGGAAAGAGGATACTTCAGAGGTTCCCATGGTGAGAAAGTCGGGGTCTATTGATGAGGCCAGAGATTTCGAGGATTTTTTTTGTTTTTTCGCGGATTTCTCCGTCTTTTATGAACCGATTTTGTTGATCTTTTTCATGATGACGCTCTTGTCTATGTTTAATGTGTATATATTTACAAATGATATATTAAGTATGTTTATGCTTAGTTTGGGGTTAGATGGCCCTTTGTTAATATCAGTGGATATTTTTATTCTAATAACTATTCGTGAAATTTTACTCGTACAATGATGCTAAACAGGTGCTAGTACTTATGGCTAAATCCATAACACCTTTATAACAGCGATTACCTCGTAGCGCACTTTAGCTTATAACAGTCAGGCTAACTAATCAATAAATCAAATTAATGTATGCAATGATAAACGCATATACCATCGTAAAACGTGCATAATAAAGGAATTCAGCCTTGTTATTGTGATGTATTGTGCCAATTAAGCTGCGTCCCGCGACAGCCCTAATGCTCGGCCATTAGTCAAGAATCGCCCTAGGCAGTAATGTTGACTGCGATTTAATGTGTAATAATTATGGGCAGCCTCAAACAGGCTCGATATCGGACACTCGCTTCGGAAAAGCGAGCTGGACCGGCGGCCCACGCGTTAGGGGTGCCCCACGATGTTCGTAGCTGAAAGACCTATCGCTCTGTTATCAGAAATGCGAAAGTTTGTGGGTGTATATATTTGTCACTTCTTCATGTATAAACTGATGCAATTTTAAAAAGTATGATATGGAGGTATCTGACACCTTGGATTAACACATAGACAATAGTTGATGATGATGACAGGGAGTAAACACAGCTCATCTGATGGTAAACGATGCCACAGCCCATGTTTATTTGTAAGACTATTTCTCTCTTCAACCTATAGCTTCTTTTCCATTTTGTGCCAGCTGTTCCGGTCCTCTGGTTTTATGGGGTGGTTAAAGCCCTAGTCACTAAAGTGAGCAGGGGTTGGTGGCCGCAGGTTTTCCCATTGCTTGAGATGGCGCTGATGCCAACCATCTAGTTTTTATTCCTTGATTGCCTCTTATGACACGCGCGGGAAGAGTTGGGGTGGTGACATTTGTATTATAATCTGCCGTCACCACACGGCTCATTTGTAAGACTTGCGTTATCAGTTATTCAAATGGGAATACGCTCTTTTTTAAGCACACAAGGTCATATCCGCCAGGAAGCATTTCTATAGCTCTTTAATGCTTTCAGGACGATGGAGCTGGTTTTACCACATCTGTATGGATCTCTCATAGGTTATCTGGCAGATGGTTGTCGTGGTTTTTAATTATAATTTATTTTTATTAACAATTCGTCAATTACTGTCGAATTATTAGTACATTAGCTATTACAGACTTACCTGGAGATGTACTCAGGGCATAGGATTTAATTCAAATATTTTAATTCAAATTTTAATCAAATTAGCGTTCCACTTGGAATACCTTTAAATTCTTATCAATCATGTCGTATCAAATGGTTGTTGTTTATTATGAAAAGCAGTACGCCCAGCAGTACCGCGGTCGTGCCTTGTCGCACGAAGCTATTCGAACCATTCGCCCATTACACCACCTCAACAGGCCCTAATACAATATAATGGCGGTTTTGATATCACAACTCTATTAAATTACAGAGTTCAACTTAATTATTACGACCAACGTTGCGCGCTGTTAACATTCCTGTGTAACTTTACCTACATGTGAAGCATTTAACTTAGATAATGTGTAGTTATGATGATATGATGATCATCATCATCTAATCATATGAAATTCTTCATTATGTATCTATTCGAGAACAAAGTCATCGCTTCATATGGTTGTCGTTATAAAAAAAGAGAATCTGAGAAATGTGCGGTTTCAAATATATACCTAAGGTTTTTTAATGCGACCATAAAACAATTACGAAGTATAAAAAACCAGCCATAGCTTTAGCCTAGTGCAGCTTTGCTTTGTTTTAGGTTCTCACGCAGATGGACCTGTTTTGTCAGTTCGCTAGTTTTTTTTAATAAATATATAAACTGATAACTTTTCATCACGCACGGCTTCAACTTTCCCGCTCGCCAGAATACTTATACATTTTGTATAACTGAGTTCCTACCTGAAGGGTGTTACGGGCATTTCAATATAATATTCAAATATGTTATTTATATTATTTACAACGTAACCTCGCAAATTAACACCATGGTCTCAATTTCATTATTACCGGTGTTTTTAAGCGACAGTATCCTCATGCCGCCAGTTTGGATGTCTGCTTGAATGCTAACTTATTTCTACAGTCAACAAATGGGCAACATAACTGCTAGCCACTTACTTTAAAACACGAATTGCATTATTCAACTGCGGATATATATTTCATGTGTCTGAGTAAGCTTAGAGGCGGTAGACCGCGACATGAGCCTGACGACTGGTTCACAGTTATATGATATCGTATTAATACAGCCTCCTTGACTGTAAGTTGTCGATTTATAACAATATACCAAACAAAATAAAAGAATTACTAAACTATACTATTTTCACAAAAACACTAAAAACACATCTCATACAAAAAGCATATTACACATTAAACGAATTTTTTGAAGATAAGGAGTAATGGATTGTTAAGCTAACAAACTTATGTATCTCGGTTATAAATAAATTATATGTACGTCGCTCTCTTTTTTTGTAGTGCCCTTGCAGGGTGTCACGTGATCAATGTACCGCTTTATTTATGTTACACCAATGCAATACCATGTGACTAGCAGAAAATAAATAAATAAATAAATAAGTGTTGATCTGATACTTATAAAACTTTACATGCCCGTGAAAGTATACTGTTGAATTTGAAGATCTCTCCACGATATGGTTTTGCCGTAATTAAAACGCTTAGCCGTTAAAAAGTACCGATAAAAGTTTAGAGCGTCAGGGGCTCAATGGTGTGGACTGTCGCCTTCCTACCGGTAAGGCTGAGGATCGAATCCCGACACGTACCAATGTGTTTTCGAATTTTCGAAAATATATGTACGTTATCCGACGCTCTTACGGTGAAGGAAAACATCCTGAGGAAACCTTCATGCACACCTGCGAAGAGATTCGAAGGGCGTTACCCACCACGTGGGACCAATGCGGAATTCAATGCGCAAACCACTCAACCTAGACTAACTGTAATTTATCTGCTGTATACTTAATACACCATGTTAATCTTTGCCCATATATGTATGTTTACTCGGCCGCGTACCTCATAAATAAATATAATCTCAGCTTTCCATATGACTTCTGATACTTATTTTCCTTTACTCGCGTAGGACGAGTTAATAAATATGAGGTGACTTTAGAAAGTCTTGTAGTCTGCTGGGGTGCGCTGTCTGGATGTCAATACTGAGCTTATAACTTACAAAATGCCTGCTGGTTAAATTTTAAGTATACTACCATAGTATTTAAAAAAAGAAAACAGTTTTTTCCGAACTGACTACTGCTGTTGGCCGCAGATGGCCTCTACAGCTTCACTGGGCAATCCATCTCTTAAAAAAGTACAATACGAGTAATATGCAACCCTCGTAATATGACTTCGGCCTTTTTAGTTTAAAAAATGCTAACGTATCATTATAGTAATACTGTTTTAAGAGATAGCGGTAACACCCCTGGATATTGCAATGAACTTAAATATTTGGTTACCAAGCCTTTTCTTACTCGCTTAGTTAAAGAGTTGTAGAAAATTGAAGTCTCGTTGCCATATGTTTTTAAGATTAAGAGCAATCTCAAGCCCTATCAGCCTAACGCAGAGGTAGACCAATTTGATATATTAAAATATTAATGCGGACAGTTGGAAAGTTATTATCAGTTGGTTTTAATTACTTAAATATCATAATGTGGCGCCACCGATTCGGCTAAACTTAAGTCATAAATCATTGCGCATAAACTAATTGGCAGCATATTGCTTAACAGTACCAACTACAATTTATTATGGCGGTGAATATCTTAATTGAAAGTTTTCTAGCGGAAACGTTTTAATCATTTCTATACGGGTGTTGTAATTATTTAAATTTCGCCGTGATATTATGGCTCGTACATATTTTGGAATTTTATTTTAATAACACCTCATTCAAAGTGAGATTTAGAAGCCAGTTTTTAAACCTCTTACAAATATAACGAACCTTACAACAATCTTTGCCTAATTTTTTAACATACTACTTTTGTTTTTATTGTTTTATGTGTCGTATGGTGTCAGCATAGCAGACTTAAGGCTCGAGCCTTCTGCGCCATGTGTCCGGTGAAGCTGTAAAAATTAAATAAAAATTGTCAGTTGCCTTATTTGCTATGATGCTCGTACATAAACTATAACAAAACTATTTGCAAACTGTTGATATTGTTAGTTCTTTAATTGTTTTGTTGTTTGCTTTGACTGCCATGTACCAGACTCAATAGTAATTCTATTGTTCATGGTTCAATGTGTTAAAAAATCAAAACAAAACCTTAGTTTTAAGTACGTTATTCGTCTGTCTCAGATGTTTTTTGTAACACAAACAAAAGCCGATTCCCGAAAGGTACTGGTGTGAAGTCGCACCAAATAAACGAGCGCGAGTGACAGTGTCGGATTTACAGATGCGCGCCCGTGTTCATGGAAACGCTCGCAGCCTCACAAAGGATGTTTGGCGTGGTAGGATTCCAAGATGTGCGCGCGTTGAGATGTCGATTAGTGCGTGTCGTACGAAAGGGTAATGTAATGCAGAAGGATTTGGCTTATTTGGATTTTGTTGTTGCTATATATCAGTGAATTCTTATGACCCAGTTAAATATTCAAATTACCTAACAGATGTTTAATAAAATGTAAAAGATTGCATCACAGTTGAAATAATAACGCTCAGATAAAGTTATAAAAAATATCCATAAAGATTAAAAGCTTATTCGCTGCATACATCTTACTCGTGCTAACAAATATGCTTGTAATAACTGCCATGGTTTTCTAAATTTGTAGGTAAAATTGATGAATGTTGTAATTGACAAAAAACCCAAAGATTGTAGGTTGTCATTTTAAGGCGTATTTCGAACCGGCGATAGCTTCATATGACCTTGATGAGTGTCTGCTTAGGCTCCAAATGAGGGGATTTATTACTTTGGACTTTGCTGCAATTATGTTAACATTGTAATGAACATAATAAAAAACAAGTTTATTCTATGAGATAAAATCCAGTTTTTGTTTATACGATTTATAATTTATCGCGAGTTGAAATCGTCCGCGAGCCACAATAGCTCGTGCGCGCTTTTTGTATGCGGCTCGTCGTGGTTCTCAGAATTGTCGCTCGTTTACAAAAAAAAAACAACCCCGGACTTGCGGTCGTAGGAGGTGTGAATATTAATAAGGTGCATTCAAAGCCCGCCTACCCTCGTCCGACTGATTTGATTTGACATGGCTTCATTATGCCGCCGGTTTTTTTTATGATTTAGCAGTTATCCTACCTGGCAACGGCTACTGTCGCCTGTAGGTTGGTTTAGTTGCTGTTATGAAAATGGCAACCAAGCAGACTGCCCATCTGGTGCTAGGGATGACGCCTATATTTACCTGTATATACCGAAATAGTAGTGTATTGTGTCACATTGTAACTGGTCGACGCCCTCGTGTTGTCTCGACATACTATGTCTCAGTTAATACTGTTTTACAAGAATGAAGCCTTTTATGTTTTATTGTAATTAACTGAAGTTTTGTTTTTGTATATGTAATCACTGAGTAAATATTTATTATTAATAGATACACCACAAATAATAACTCACAAAACATTAAAAATAAACCAAATTTCCTTCAACTTCTAGCTAGTACATATTTCTACATCACTACAGGGACTCCAGAGCCGGCAGCTTCCTTGTCAATATAGCATTGCTATCAGCGCGGGAAATGCTGCCAGTTTGTTGGAACCCCTGCCTCGGTCGACGTACTTATCAATTTGTTAAATAATATTATATTAATTTAGTATTTACATTTTCAATAAATTGTTAATTTTGTTACTAAGATTTTTATGTTGAATTGATTTCTTTAATGGCTATTTACCAATTCATATAATTGATTGATCTTAAATTATAAATACTGAATTTGCATATTAAATACTTGTAGACTTGTATATTGAAATTGTTTATTATACAGGTGAAATCACTGCCTGCAATTTTAGCTTAAAAATCCCAGCTACTCGACATACCAGCATACACAGGCTATTGCAATATTCAGTAAGTCACTGCGCTTGCCACTTGCCTGCTGAAGCTGTAAAGGCCGACCGCGGTTAACAGCTCCTTTAAAAGTTTAATAGGGGTTACACATAACAACATGTATGATACAGACTAATATTCAGGATCGTATACCCGTTCTCGCTCAGAGATTTCCGATTTCATACTTTTTGCTCGACGCGTACCCGAGCGCGAGTGTACATTAAATATTATTTCGGCGGCATCAATCAAGATAAGGTAACGTGACCATTTAATTAGTCGTATAATAAATTACCGCGCGCGGTTCTGATTCCATCGTGTGTATGTCGTTAGTTAAAACTGAGATGTCNTCCTCTGTTTTATGGGGTGGTTAAAGCCCTAGTCACTAAAGTGAGCAGGTTTGGGGCCGCAGTTTTTCCATTGCTTGAGATGGCGCTGATGCCAACCATCTAGTTTTATATTCCTTGATTGCCTCTTATGACACGCGCGGGAAGAGTTGGGTGGTACATTTGTTATAATCTGCCGTCACCACACGGCTCATTTGTAAGACTTGCGTTACCAGTTATTCAAATGGGAATACGCTCTTTTTTAAGCACACAAGGTCATATCCGCCAGGAAGCATTTCTATAGCTCTTTAATGCTTTCAGGACGATGGAGCTGGTTTTTACCACATCTATATGGATCTCTCATAGGTTATCTGGCAGATGGTTGTCGTGGTTTTTAATTATAATTTATTTATTACAATTCGACAATTACTGTCGATTATTACTACATTAGCTATAACGGCTTACCTGGAGGTGTTACTCAGGCATAGGGATTCAATTCAATATTTTAATTCAAATTTTTAATCAAATTAGCGTTCCACTTGAATACCTTTAAATACCTTTAATTCTTATCAATCATGTCGTATCAAATGGTTGTTGTTTATTATGAAAAGCAGTACGCCCTGCAGTACCGCGGTCTGCCTTGTCGCACGAAGCTATTCGAACCATTCGCCCATTACACCACCTCAACAGGCCCTAATACAATATAATGGCGGTTTGATATCACAACTCTATTAAATTACAGAGTTCAAACTTAATTATTACGACCAACGTTGCGCGCTGTTAACATTCCTGTGTAACTTTACCTACATGTGAAGCATTTAACTTAGATAAGGTGTAGTTAGCCATTAACCATAATATCAATCATCATCATCTAATAATGAAATTCTTCATTATGTATCTATCGAGAACAAAGTCTCGCTTCATATGGTTGTCGTTATAAAAAAAGAGAATCTGAGAAATGTGCGGTTTCAAAATATACCTAAGGTAGATAGAGAGATAGATATGATTCTTATTGCACACCAAAAAAAAAGATACATATTTAACAACAAATAAAGGAAATAATGCAATCAGGCGGCCTTATCGCTTGGAGCGATCTCTTCCAGACAACCTCACAAACATAGAAAATTAACAACATGAAAGGCAAGACAGTTGCAAAGTAAAGAAAAGCTTAATCAACTTATAAATACATAAATATATTTCAACATTAACATATATACACATATAAATATAAATAAACATAAAAAAAATATATTTAAATATAAAATACATATTAAATACATATATATATATAATATATATATATATATATATATATATATATATTACTACACATAAATAAAATATCTAATACATTTATTAAGGTTTTTAATGCGACCATAAAACAATTAGAAGTATAAAAATCCAGCCATAGCTTTAGCCTAGTGCAGCTTTGCTTTGTTTTAGGTTCTCACGCAGATGGACCTGTTTTGTCAGTTCGGTAGTTTTTTTTAATAAATAGTTAAACTGATAACTTTTCATCACGCACGGCTTCAACTTTCCCGCTCGCCAGAATACTTTTAATTTTGTATAACTGAGTTCCTACCTGAAGGGTGTTACGGGCATTTCAATATAATATTCAAATATGTTATTTACATTATTTACAACGTAACCTCGCAAATTAAACCATGGTCTCAATTTCATTATTACGGTGTTTTTAAGCGACAGTATCCTCATGCCGCCAGTTTGGATGTCTGCTTGAATGCTAACTTATTTCTACAGTCAACAATGGGCAACATAACTGCTAGCCATTACTTTAAAACACGAATTGCATTATTCAACTGCGGATATATATTTCATGTGTCTGAGTAAGCTTAGAGGCGGTAGACCGCGACATGAGCCTGACGACTGGTTCACAGTTATATGATATCGTATTAATACAGCCTCCTAGACTGTAAGTGTTGATCTGATACTTATAAAACTTGCCCGTGAAAGTATACTGTGAATTGAAGATCTCTCCACGATATGGTTTTGCCGTAATTAAAACGCTTAGCCGTTAAAAAGTACCGATAAAAGTTTAGAGCGTCGGTGGCTCAATGGTGTGGACTGTCGCCTTCCTACCGGGAAGGCTGAGGTTCGAATCCCGACACGTACCAATGTGTTTTCGAATTTTCGAAAATATATGTACGTTATCCGACGCTCTTACGGTGAAGGAAAACATCCTGAGGAAACCTTCATGCACACCTGCGAAGAGATTCGAAGGGCCGTTACCCACCACGTGGGACCAATGCGGAATTCAATGCGCAAACCACTCAACCTATACTAACTGTAATTTTATCTGCTGTATACTTAATACACCATGTTAATCTTTTGCCCATATATGTATGGTTTACTCGGCCGCGTACCTCATAAATAAATATAATCTCAGCTTTCCATATGACTTCTGATACTTATTTTCCTTTACTCGCGTAGGACCGAGTTAATAAATATGAGGTGACTTTAGAAAGTCTTGTAGTCTGCTGGGTTGTGCGCTGTCCTGGATGTCAATACTGAGCTTATAACTTACAGAAATGCCTGCTGGTTAAATTTTAAGTATACTACCCTAGTGTTTGAAAAAAGAAAACAGTTTTTTTTCGAACTGACTACTGCTGTTGGCCGCAGATGGCCTCTACAGCTTCACTGGGCAATCCATCTCTTAAAAAAGTATTACTTCGGCCTTTTTTAGTTTAAAAAATGCTAACGTATCATTATAGTAATACTGTTTTAAGACATAGCGGTAACACCCCTGGGATATTGCAATGAACTTAAATATATTTGGTTACCAAGCCTTTTCTTACTCGCTTAGTTAAAGAGTTGTAGAAAATTGAAGTCTCGTTGCCATATGTTTTTAAGATTAAGAGCAATCTCAAGCCCTATCAGCCTAACGCAGAGGTAGACCAATTTGATATATTAAAAATATTAATGCGGACAGTTGGAAAGTTATTATCAGTTGGTTTTAATTACTTAAATATCATAATGTGGCGCCACCGATTCGGCTAAACTTAAGTCATAAATCATTGCGCATAAACTAATTGGCAGCATATTGCTTAACAGTACCAACTACAATCTATTATGGTGGTGAATATCTTAATTGAAAGTTTTTCTAGCGGAAACGTTTTAATCATTTCTATACGGGTGTTGTAATTATTTAAATCGCGCCGTGATATATTATGGCTCGTACATATTTTGGAATTTTATTTTAATAACACCTCATTCAAAGTGAGATTTAGAAGCCAGTTTTTAAACCTCCTTACAAATATAACGAACCTTACAACAATCTTTGCCTAATTTTTTAACATACTACTTATTTGTTTTTATTGTTTTATGTGTCGTATGGTATCAGCATAGCAGACTTAAGGCTCGGAGCCTTCTGCGCCATGTGTCCGGTGAAGCTGTAAAAATTAAATAATAAAATTGTCTTATTTGCTATGATGCTCGTACATAAACTATAACAAAACTATTTGCAAACTGTTGATTGTTATTGTTAGTTCTTTAATTGTTTTGTTGTTTGTTTAACCCTTTGACTGCCATGTACCAGACTCAATAGTAATCATGTTCATGGTTCAATGTGTTAAATAAATCAAAACAAAACCTTAGTTTTAAGTACGTTATTCGTCTGTCTCAGATGTTTTTTGTAACACAAACAAAAGCCGATTCCCGAAAACTGGTGTGAAGTCGCACCAAATAAACGAGCGCGAGTGACAGTGTGGATTTACAGATGCGCGCCCGTGTTCATGGAAACGCTCGCAGCCTCACAAAGGATGTTGGCGGTAGGATTCCAAGATGTGCGCGCGTTGAGATGTCGATTAGTGCGTGTCGTACGAAAGGGTAATGTAAGGAAGGATTGGCTTATTTGGATTTTGTTGTTGCTATATATCAGTGAATTCTTATGACCCAGTTAAATATTCAAATTACCTAACAGATGTTTAATAAAATGTAAAAGATTGCATCACAGTTGAAATAATAATGCTCAGATAAAGTTATAAAAAATATCCATAAAGATTAAAAGCTTATTCGCTGCATACATCTTACTCGTGCTAACAAATATGCTTGTAATAACTGCCATGTGTTTCTAATATTTGTAGGTAAAATTGATGAATGTTGTAATTGACAAAAACCCAAAGATTGTAGGGTTGTCATTTTAAGGCGTATTTCGAACCGGCGATAGCTTCATATGACCTTGATGAGTGTCTGCTTAGGCTCAAATGAGGGATTTATTACTTTGGACTGCTGCAATTATGTTAACATTGTAATGAACATAATAAAAAACAAGTTTATTCTATGAGATAAAATCCAGTTTTTGTTTATACGATTTATAATTTATCGCGAGTTGAAATCGTCCGCGAGCCACAATAGCTCGTGCGCGCTTTTTGTATGCGGCTCCGTCGTTGGTTCTCAGAATTGTCGCTCGTTTACACAAAAAAAAACAACCCGGACTTGCGGTCGTCGGAGGTGTGAATATAATTAATGGTGCATCAAAGGGCCCGCCTACCCTCGTCTCGACTGATTTGGATTTGGACATGGGCTTGCATTATGCCGGGTTTTTTTTTTATGATTTAGCAGTTATCCTACCTGGCAACGGCTACTGTCGCCTGTAGGTTGGTTTAGTTGCTGTCTATGAAAATGGCAACCAAGCAGACTGCCCATCTGGTGCTAGGGGATGACGCCTATATTTTACCTGGTATACCGAAATAGTAGTGTAATTGTAGTCACATTTGTAACTGGTCGACGCGCCTCGTGTTATCTCGACATACTATGTGCTCAGTTAATACTGTTTTACAAGAATGAAAGGCCTTTTATGTTTTATTGTAATTTACTGAATTTTGTTTTTGTATATGTATCACTGAGTAAATATTTATTTATTTAATTAGGTACACCAACAACATAACATACAAAACATTAGCAAAATGGCTAGAGGATAATAATTTAAATTTAAACATAAAAAAAACAAAATTTATTAAATTTCAAACAAAACAAAGCCACGGGAGTAGTATCAAAATTAAATGTAAAAATGATGCAATAGAAAGTGTATCCACCACTAAGTTCCTAGGAATTGTGATTGACGAGTCTTGTAGTTGGAAACCCCATATTGAGTATGTAGTAAATAAAATAGATAGGTTTGTGTATGCCCTGAACCGAATCAGGCAAGTAGCATCAAAATCAGCTGCTACTGCAGCTTATCATGGCTACGTAGGTTCTGTCTTACGATACGGCATTATAATCTGGGGCAATTCAGTGGATAATAATAGAGTGTTTAAGGTTCAGAAGAAATGTATAAGGAGTATCTGTGGTGCAGATTACCTTGACAGTTGCAAGCCTTTATTTAAATCATTAAACATTTTACCATTGCCATGTCTATACATTTATGAAATATCAATTTTCGTTCATAAATATCAAGGTCTGTTTGAAAAAAAAAGCTCAAAATCAAATTATAGAGGACGGCAAGGCGACAAACTGTGTATCCCGGATCAAAAATTAACACTATACTCTAGAAATGTCTATTGCATGGCAATTAAAATATATAATAAAGTACCGGACTTTTTAAAAACTCTACCGTTTATCAAATTTAAGAAACATTTACACGAATTCCTTTTAAAGAAAATGTATTATTCAATTAATGAATTTTTAGATGATAAGAAAGACATTTAATGGAAAGTTATGTATTGACATTTTGTATTTTTATCCATTTTATTGACATATTGTATTACTTTGACACATTATAATTTTTTTTTGACTTGTATATTATGTATTAATGAATGAATTTGTAAAATAAAAATTTTATTTATAAAGAGGTATAAAATGCAATGTTTAAATGTATAAAGTAATATAATAGTATTAATTATTTTGTAAAATGAAAATGGGTAATATTATTAAATCAACATTTGCACGTCGATTTAACGATAGAATATGTTGGATTTTAATTTTGTATGATCGTAATGTAACCATATTCTCGCAAATAAATAATTTATTATTATTATTATTATTAAAAGTACACAATTTCCTTACAACTTAGACTAGTATATATTCCAATAACAGGTGTACACAGCATTCACCGATGACAACAGTTAAATAATAAAGGACGTCTCAACCATAACACAAAATTTGTCGTCAACTTATAACTTATAGACTTGTATATTGAAAATGTTTATTATACAGTGAAATCACTGCCTGCAATTTTAGCTTAAATCCCAGCTACTCGACATACCAGCATACACAGGCTATTGCAATATTCAGTAACAGTAAGTCACTGCGCTTGCCACTTGCCTGCTGAAGCTGTAAAGGCCGACCGCGGTTAACAGCTCCTTTAAAAGTTTAATGGGGGTTACACTTAACTACATGTATGATACAGACTAATATTCAGGATCGTATACCCGTTCTCGCTCAGAGATTTCCGATTTCATACTTTTTGCTCGACGCGTACCCGAGCGCGAGTGTACATTAAATATTATTTTCGGCGGGCATCAATCAAGATAAGGTAACGTGACCATTTTAATTAGTCGTATAATAAATCATAGCCGCGGCGCGGTTCTAATTCCATCGTGTGTATGTCGTTAGTTAAAACTGAGGATGTCTGGTGCAAAATGGACTGCGGTAGAAGAGAAAGAAATAGAGAAACCATCATCATCATCAGCTTATAACGTTTGACGACCCAGTTGGTGTTGCGGTTGAGACTATGGCTGCAACACCAAGGGTTCCGGGTTGGGTCCCCGGCCAGTACAAACATTTGTGTGCAGGAACATGTCTGTTTGTAATGGTAGTCAACCAAACGCACAAGCCGCTACGCCATCGATTGGTGTGATGTGACGCGAATGAGACATTGCTTAGCGGCGACCAGCGCCGTCTCGCCCGCCTTCTCTAATTGCAGCGCGCATTATGATTTGGGTAATGGTTCACAAATTACGAGTCTCACTTTATTCCGTCTGGCATCTAGGGTTGTCATGGGCCAAACGTCAGAGCGTTCGAGTATTACGGAGCAAAACTTTCAAGATTTTGACACTCCCCCATGTAACGGATAATAACGTTTTGCAACAAAACTAACGTTGCAAACCAAAATTGTGTTACGTAATTCTTTAACGCTCCCTAATAACCGGACAGATCTGCGAAATCGGCCTAACATTGGCTACAAAAATCCTTGCATTGTTCGCAATTTTATGCTAGCATTCGATATTTCAAAAGTCCGGCTTTAACCGGACGCCTGGCAACCCCATGCGCATCGGTATGTTAGACATACACTGGCAACTTATGCTTGTTTTGCAATAAATAGCCTACCACACTTGTAGACTTTTTGACATTTTGATCGTGAATTCATAACGTATGAAATTGGATGTCGAGCACATTCGGGCATCTACGTCTTTACAAACTACGGATAAATAATCCCAAAATTGGGCACAGGTATATAGCAGGTAGATGTTTATTGTGTGGACCGTGTCAGCGTTTTACGGGCTACGAAACCATTGTTCAGTGTCCCAACTAGACGACACTGTGTCTGCCAGATGCGACGCGTCCTTGTGTTCCTTACGGTTTTCTAGGAAACTCCACGATTCGATGCACACATGCATAGACTTACCTGTACGATCGTAAACTAAGCCGGGCTTTTGTCAGCGCACGCTGGAGCGTGCAAATGTGATTGTTGCGCTTTTTGAGTCGAATGCGCTCCAAGTTATTTAGTTGATTGTTTCGTATGAATAGCGTCATCGCATTTTCCGATGCCTTGCAGCAGGAAGCTATTGTGATCTCGGCGGCCGTTATTTATCAGTGTAATTTATTCTCCGTGAAGGTACTGTGGAACGGATGATGATTACATCGAACGATTTGTAGATACATATTAAGAAAAGTTCCTATAATTTCTTTGTTTTATTTTTCAACCTACTGGATATAGGTCTCCACCATTTTGCGCTAGATATCCCTTACTCTATCTATATGTGACTGGGCCACCTACGCTACGCTTGCCAAGACGCAGTCTTCGGATTATCATACATTGCTGGACGTTTAAGAATATAAAAGTTCTCAACTAAATTAGGCTTACTGAGCCAGCGATGTAGAATACATTAAATCAAGTAAAATTCACCAAGAAAACTATGACTACAGGCGGCGGCATTTATTTTGACGATGTCGTAACTGCTTCGCTTAACGACTGTAGATTACTGTGTAATCTATTCGGCGTTTGTCGTTGTATGTCGCATCGGTTGGTTTTCTTAATTACGTTTTAGTTGTAACTATTAACGGTAAAATTATAGTTGAAGTAATTTGAAAACAGGTTGAAACTAACAGACTTAATTTAAAAGTATATTATATAATAACAGATATATGTATCATTTATTAGCCTATTATACATGCTTATCATCATTTTCATCTCACTACACGTCCCCACCGAAGGGGCACGAGCTTACCCGTAAAGGGTGTATAAGCTTGTCATCCACGCGGGCCCAGTGCGGATTGGCCAACTTTACGCAACCTTTAAATCTCTTCGCAGCCTCAAAATGATTTAGTATGATTCACGGCGGTAAATAATGTAATGCAGTTTTTTCCTCGATGTGTGTCGTCACAGTGCAGAGCCACATACGACATGAGCTCGGTGTCGGATTAATCACAGATATCGCGTTTCACGTATTCAGTCTGTGTAAGGATGAGTCGAAGCATCGAGGAATACTGGCAGACTAGAGTGAGTAGAGTAAACATAACCACAGTTAACTCTACCTTGTATTTACTTGAAATTATTCGAGTCGGGAATCTGTTAGACTCCATTTCGGAAATTATTTCATTTTTGGTGTCTGCTTGGATTTTAAAAATACTGTAATATAGTTACAGTTTCATTGATTATAAATATAAATTTGTTTTTGTTAAAAAAATAACAAGCCAGGAAATATACAATCTACGTAAGTAAATATACAATCTATTCAAGACCACTTTTTACTTTGGTTAACTATCAGTGCGATGCTAAGGGATCCTGGTTAAATTAAAAAAAACATTCGATCGTACAAACCCTCTAGCTCGACGGACCGACTTGCGAAAGGTCGCTGGTGGAGCTGGATGGGAAAGCGAAGGACCTGTTTGGCGCAGAATGGAGGAGACATTATGTCAACAGTGGACTGCGATAGGTTGAAAAGAAAAAATACCGGTTATTAGAGACCTAACATCTCTGGGCTCGGGCGCAGTGCGGCATGATGTAGAATTATAACTTTCAGTTGTTGGCTCCTTCAATGCCGCTCTGTCATGATCAGGCGTATTACTTACCATCAGGTGAGCGTGCTGACCATCCGTTTACTAGGTAACATAAGAGAGACAAATTCACTCCTCATTGTAGTTAACTTGAAATAAAACCGAGTTACGTGAATTCCGGGTTAAATCGAGTTGGCACATCACTGCTAGACTGTGCTAGCTCTGGCGCGCGCTGCCCGCACGCCCGGTTGGCAGCGCACGCTGCTGGTTGAATGGGTCGTATATCGCCATTTTATTGTCTGGTGCCAATATTCAAAGTGGACCCAGTTTGCTATCGCAAAATCTCCTTTAAACATTGAACGGATGTGAGTTCATATCTCAGTTAAACAATTAACTAATTGGATGCACAATGTCATTCAAAAAGTGTCTGCGGCAACAGTTGGGCATAATTTTCATTCATAATCACGTCGCTCGCTACATATCATAGTGACGTAGTAACATGGTCGTCCTTTGATTTTGTCAAAATGAATAATTTTATGTCACAGAAATCGTGATTGTGCATAGTTTATTGTTTATCTAAGGGTGAATCGTATAATTTCAATGAAATGAGTAGTTTCACATGAATGTGAGTAATTATTTGTAGTGCCATAGGAAGCACACTCGGAGAATTTTTATTAACTTCGAGTAGGCAACTGAGCAATATGACTTTTCTAATGGAAATTAAAATTAAGGGCATTAGCAAATCCAGAAGTCGCCGTAGTAGGACCTCTAAAGGAAAATACTCACTGTATAAATGATGTCAGGTCATACTGTTCCGCAATCGTCTTCACCAGTTACTGTTTGTTTACGTATAAAAGATAACAGCATTATATTTTGAATGTTATTCGTGAAGGATGTGTAATGATAAATAACATAATTGTAAAAAAGTATAATAGTGAAACGATTTAATCCTTTAATAAACTCACTCCCCCTCACCCCTAAAACCTGCAAAAAGTTCTGAAATTTGATCCATTTGCAACTCGATTCGCTCTATCACTCGTATCTTTAACGAGTAATGACAATGACCCAGACATTGTGAGGCACGAGATTATAAAGTGATAGCCGATTGGCAGCTGATATCTAGGATCGAACATTGGCCGTCGGAAATGGTCACGCGGCGCGGAATGACATCATCCGCTTCCAGCCTCGCCGGACACTGAGATATAAATGCTGGTGCTAGTGTTGCCAGAACTTTATCTCTGAAGTAGCCTGCCCGCAGCGCCCATGTGGTTCCGAAGTTGCCCATTATCATGGTCCCATCATGGCGCTGGGAAAGTTGAAAAATTTACATTTCTATCAAATTTTTAAAACCACAACTTTTATCATACTTACCAAATTTAGACTAGTTAGAAACTATAATTGATCTAAAAAGGATGATAATATTACTTTTTTTTAAATTCAAAATTTTTTTTTATGTTTTTATTTACCTGTATGATAAGTTTACACTTATCATGTTATATTAAATAACATTGATCAGGTTTAGTAGTCTATGTGACCAAGGTTGTGTACGTGTATAATTGGCATTCATAAAAACCAATGTATATACTTCATAGCTATCGTGTATCTTTTGTATGCAATATTGTTGTTGCACCTTAATAAATACACATCTAGTCTTTGTTGAAGTACTAAATTCATATATTAAGTAAAAAAAGCATGTATCCGATGTTGCTACCTGCAACCAACCCCTAAGCCTAAGCTAAGCCCGGTAAGAAAATTAGCCAATTTGGCGTCAAATATCCCCATCTGGCAACATTGGACGGTGCGCATGATCTAGGACTATGAACTACGAGTATTTGTGGCTCGAATCCGCGGATCTAGCTCGAGTTAATAACTCATCGACGCAACTGAACCGGCACCGGCTCGCTTCCTTCGAACTGGAAACAGGAAACATTGCTCATCTCTTGAGAACGGATTTAAGCGGATTTACCTCTATTGATGATCTTTTTACAAGCTTTTATTTAACTTGCCATGTATGTTTGTTACAGAGCTACTGAAACTAATTCAAGTGCATAGTTTACTTATTGAAAAAAGCAAATGCTTTGCCACCTTAATTCTTTTATGCTGTAAGGGGCAAACGAGCAAACGGTTCATCTGATGGTAAACCGTACTTTGTAATGCGAGAGAGCAGGCCATCTGCGGCCAACAGCAGTAGTCAGTTCGAAAAAAAAAACTGAAATGCGTTGCCGTCTTCCGATTGTCGCTGAGATACTTTTTATGCTCCCTATTGGGGGTAAATGAACAGACGGCTCATCTAAAGCTTACTGTCAGTGAAATTATTATAATATTATTATTGTTTATTTTCTGGGACACTCGTATTGTAGCAAATTTATTTACTGGTCAAGGTTCAGAAGTGAGTGCCAAGATTTCCTTTCACACATTTGTATATTCAACAAATTCAATTGGTATTTGCCCAATTGACTTGTTAAAATCTTTGAATACAGACAAGGATACGTTTAATTTATTGGTTGCTTATAAATATTTAAATTAATCTCTAGAATTTATTAAGATACGCTTGCATTTAAGTACGGATTTCCTAAAGCATAACCGTTAAATGAATTTGTGATTTGTTGAACTCGCTAGATATGCAACTTTGTTGCAATCAAGGCGTGCTAATAAATCTCCGAGATTAGTATCTCCGAATTTAATTAGAAATGGTATTATAATGTTGAGAGTTTTCGTATGATTTGTGGTTAAACAACCGCAGTATATGAAGATTAGATCCTTAAATCCCATTCAGTGATAGGTCGGTCGGCTGCAGCGGTTCATGCTGCTGGAGGTGTGAATTGTTTTAATGAATGACGTAACCGCGCGCACCGAAATGATCGACAAGTGAGTGGCTGTAGTAAACATGCGTACGCGTCATTCACAGACGAGTCCGGAAGCTGCGCGCGTGTGCGTGCCCCACACTAGCGCGCCGGGAAATTATGAAGTCATTTCTATACCGAAGATGCTTCCACCGGCGTGTGCAGATGTATTATGTTTTGACGAGTATCTGCCTACTGTTTAGTCTGTCCAGTTCTTACTTTGGAAATTCAAGTGTTGTTTCAAAGAATTGTTATCTTTTGTCATAAATAAAAAGAAAGTTAAACGTCTTTGTCTACAATAGCTGTGAGAGGTCACGACCATACATCGGAAACTAGTTTCCGATACCATTTTGAAATCGTTTCAAGCGTTGTGTGTTGCAACAAAGCTGCGATCGCTAACATTAATATTGAACAAGTGTGAGTGGAATATATATATAATATATATGTATATATAATTCAAAGATTTTATATTTATCATCATCAACTCTTTAATTCTTTATGTAAAACGTATGTGTTATTATAAAGATGAAAGTTTTGATTGTTTCTTTGTTTTCAATGAAGACATCGTTCTGAAAAGACTGGAACAATTTGAAAAAAAATTCAGCGTCGGAAAATAACATTATCCCCGGATTAACTATGTATGTGAGTATGCTCAAGTCGTGACGGACTGCTAGTCGAAAATAATTATTGTCTCAAATCGCAACAGTATTTTATTCAAACCATAAATAAATATTAACAATATGAACACCTGTTCGTCACACAAATAAAAATGTCCGTAAAACATTTCAAATGAGAAATGATTATGGTCAAACATGTTACGAATTGGTATCGAAGTCGGCCATGCGGCCGCTTGATTAAAGCTTTCATACTTGTTTGGATAGACGCGATGTCAGAGGCCGACGGACCAGTCTGGGCGCTCTCGGCGAAGCCTCAATGGCCTCACTATACATAAGGCTACCTGTCCACCTCAACGATCAGTGAGCGAGTGTCTTACCATTAGAGTAATAAAAAAATAACAGCCTCTTAGACCCGGTCTTAGCGTTTAGATCGCTATTATCCGGGGGTCTTGATTTTGTGTCCCACGGGGTTGACAGCATAGTACCTACAAGTAACTTTTTTGCTATTTCCCCGTTTTGGTTAGGACATGTTGGCTGAATCACCCGATTGTATGAATATGAAGATATTTCCGTGTTCCGGAGGGATGTAAAGCCGTTCAGTCCGGACTATTATTATTACGGTAGGCGTTATGGTAACATCCATCAATCCGCATTGGGTCGGCGTATTGTGAAACCAATTTCCCTTTAGATCTCCTGGATAGTATCACAGAAACCTTGCTGTGTGACCTAGAGGCTGGTTGATTGGTTAATGACATGTGTCGAAGAGCCATGCTTCTATACGAATCTGGCAGAAACCCAATGAAACAACGTTTTGCGTTGTTTTTCATAGTTTTAGTGTGGTTGCTTGTGGCCCAAATTTACCCCTTCCCTAATGCATCTTCTTTTTTTAAGTGTCCATGGGGTGTGATGAATCTTAGCTTGATTTGTCTAAATAAAATAAAATATTGTTGAATCTCGCTCAGCACTTCGCTCGCCCCATTCCAATGGACCGGTAGCCTAACTTTTGAATTTGCATAAACGGCTTCACACGTCGTCTACGTTTCGTTCCATTCATTTATAGCAAACTTTCATTGGCCATCGTGTTCAATGAATCCGCCGTCGAGCTTTGCGAGAACTGTGCACGTGTACCGTTACCGTTTTGAATTTATTTGCGAACTGGTTTATTTTGCGTCTATTTCACAGTATAACAGATAATACAGGTGTGCCTGATGAATTACGTTAATGATTTTTAAGATTTGTTTGTATCATTATAAGTTTCAGGTCCTTAAGTAAGCATGTTTTGTGTTACTATTGAAGAGCATTGGAAAATCACGGAGATTGATTTTATCATATAATTATATTTAAAATACAATAAACTAGGAAACTTAATTGTAGAGATAGCATAGTCCGACATTAAGAGCGATTTTTATTTCGTGTGGTATTAACAGCAGAATTACTTGATTGTATGTATATCTATTAATAAACATTAGGCTTTAAATTAATATGGATAGGTATTGCGGAATCAAGTTTCTTTTGACCTTATTGTAATTTGTTTACCAGTCTACATTTCTACAATGAGCTCGGATGCGTAGGTAGCCGGAGAAGGGGGGGGGGGGGGGGGTGGAGCACATGGCCGTATAGTACGTACAAATAGGCATAGGCGCAGAGCACAGCAAGGCTACAGCATTTTTAGCTCTACGTCATAAGCTAGCTACTGCCCTGGTGATTATTGGTGTACTGTAGGTGACAGTTGCCAGTAACCATAGGGTGTGTTTATGCTTGCTTTTATTTTATTAATTTCTTATCATCATCATCAGCTCATTAAACCTCCCCACCGAGGGGCACGAGGCTAACCGTATAGGGTGATTAGGAATTAGTCATCCACGCGGGCCCAGTGCGGGTTGGACGACTTCACGCACAACCTTTGAATCTCTACGTAGGCGTGCGCAGGTTTCCGCACGATGTTTTCCTTCACCGTAACAGCGTCGGATAACGTACATATAAGTTCGCAAATTCGGAATCACATTGGTACGTGGCGGGATTTGAACCTCAGCCCTCCCGGTAGGAGGGCAACAGTCCACACCATTGAGCCACCGACGCTCGTATCTTTCTTATAAAACAAATTAATTACGTATGACCTAATCCAAAAATAAGGAAACAACCACATCATTATGTCATATTGTACGTACCCGATAAGATGTGATATTTTTATCCACAACGCACTTTGAAGCTTATTCTTTAATAGTGATCTAATTGTGTGCATATTATTATACTCGGACAGGGTAAGTACGTAGTTAACCTTAACTTATCTTAACGTTTCCGAAGATAGACGTTGATTTACACGTGCACGAGTGACTTATGTGCGTGTATTGTATACTATGTTTAGGCTAAGTGATGCCTAAACAAAACTTATTTTTAATTCTATGTTTCTAGGAATGACCTTAAAAACAGGTTCAAGTAGTTTTTTCTTGTTTAATTAGTCATGTCTACGCGCTCGGCATTGCAGATATTTATGATTAACAGTTATTATGTAATATAAGATGGGCTACATGATTATTGTTTAACTATAAAAGCAATGATAAAAAATTGGCCAAGGACACAATTGTTTCACCTTTGGAAGTGTGTCTCGCGCAAACTATTCAATTGATAAAAAAATGATATTAGAAACCTCGTTATCATTTTTCAAGCTCTACACATTGATACCCCACACGTGGGGGTAAGATGAAAAAAATTTTTGGAGAACCCCAATATATATATATTTTTTAAGTTTCTTGTTAAAACCTTATAGCGGTTCACTGAATACATATACTTACAAAGTTTGAAAAGTGTAGTGTTTATAGTTTCGGAGATAAAAGAGTGTGACATACGGACGGACAGACAGACATGACGAATCTATAAGGGTCAGGCCCATTTGGCTACGGAACCCTAAAAAGCATATACACAATTAAAAATTACTCGTGCGCAATGAATATGTAGTTCCGATTTATATACTTAAATGTTTAATACCAAAACGTTTTATGGTTATGGTATATTTATTTAACAACCCATTTGGTGTAATGGTTGAGACTACACCAAGGGTTCCGACTTCAATCCCCGGGCAGTACCAAAATTTGTGTGAATGAACATGTCTGTTTGTATTGGTCTGGGTGTTTCTATGTATAACTATGTATGTATTTCCAAAAGATATGTATTTTTAAGTATGTTTATCCATTGTTCAGCAAACATAATAACAGTTTCTGACTTGGGGCTAGATGACGCTGTGTGAATGACAGTGGATTTATTATTATTTATTTATGAAAATGTAAAAGTCGTTCATTGGGGACCGGCGCGTGGGCATCATCGAATATTAATTTAGTGCGCTCTCTGGTCAGATAAGGCAGCCGCCCACCTTTTGACCCGGCACGCGTCTCGCCAAATTTTATCTCCAGTTTACAGTTATGATGAACGGACAGATGCCCTTTCTTAAATTTATCTAGCGATAAGCGTACACAAGAGTATCATTGATTCAAATTAGAACTTAAGTACCGAAAAATATTATAAGCGGACTTTATTGAGAACATGGCTAGCTACATTGTGAGCTTATGACCCAATATCGTATCGTGAAAGCTCTAGATTAGCATTAACTTAGGGATTTAATCGTTGAGACTCCTATGTTTTTTTTTTATTTTCTTATTATTATTGGTATCACTCAGTTTCAACCCGCCCATTTGAGCCGATGCACGGCTGTCCTAGTATGAATGATTCTGTCTTCATCTAACTGGGAAAAACCATGTCATACCATAAACATTGTATGTATAATGTTGTCAAGATGTTGACTACATAAGGATTGCTCAGTGAAAAATCTGTGAAAAAGAGATATCGGATCTCATGTAGATCCAAGCTTCTGAATCTACTTTGCCTAACTTTACCGACCCTAACTTCAACAAATTCTAGATATATTTGTTCATAATTAAAACACCTATTATTATGTATTTGCTTCATGTTATTTTATTATATATTTTATAAACTATCTATATAATTATTTATGTTCGTATATAAATTGTTTTTTATTTATGTATCTGTATCTTTTTTTATATAGCTGTAGGCCATTGTGTTGGTGAACGCGGTGTAGTGGCACCTCTTACCTCATCAACGGTGTTTACGGAAGACCAGCGTCAGGACATCCTGTGGTTGTTCTGACTACGCTGAGTAGGCTATCTTTCAGTGCAATTGCATTAATTTGAAATTGTTTTTTTTTTATTATGTTTAACAATGAACGTTGTAATTGTTATCTGAATAAATTTTACTTTACTATATCAGTAAATATGTATGGCTTTGTTTCGGTACGTGGAGGTGATGCTAATATTTAGTTTCTGATCTGAACTGAGTTACAAAACAGCCAAGTCAGAAGAGTTAGGCTGTGTAGATTCAGAAGCTTGGCTCTACATGAGATCTGATATCTTTTCATTGGGAAAACCTTATGTGGTCGTCGTGGCAATCTTTAACATGAAATGGTTTTGATCGCTCAAAGTACTAGACACCTGAGATAGGGAGATAGGAGTGTGATTGATAGATGCCAATCATTTATTTTCGTTTTTCTTGACGAATTTGCTAAACTGCAGCTTCGAAAACCGTGGTTCTTAGTGGCATGATCCGCCCTCTCCGGTTGCATCGCTAATGGACTGCACTCTAAACGCGCAGCCACCTCCGCATCATTTGGCAATAATCATCAATTACACCGGTAATTGGTCGTCGAGCACCTCAGTCTGGTATTTCACAATAGTGTAATCGTGGAGGGTGCGTGGGAGGCTGTGACCTCTTGCCACGCGTGGGCACAGCTTTCTACAGCAATCTACTGATCTGCCATAACGCTCACGCTCGCCTCATCTGAGTAGCCTTATGTTTATTGTTTACTAGCTTTTGCCTGCGGTGCCGCTCGCGTCAAATTCGGGATAAGTCCCCTTGCCTTGTTAAGAAAACATAATATTATTTTATGCTGCTGTAGATGTTATTTCCTATATGTGTTTCCTGACAACTTTTAGATACCTACCTTGAAAACTGCGATAAGTCCCATCTTTTACCGTCCTTTTAAAGGCTTTGGGAGCCTATTTCCGAAAGAAAAATGTTCTTTTTATTAGTGCCAAGTCCACATACTCATTTTTAGTTTTCAACCTTAATAATCGCGGAATGCTCCATACAGACTTCCATCAGAATCTCAAGATGCCGGAATTTGTGTGGTTGTAGTTTTACACCGGCGCGGAGCAATCCCATTCGATGCAGGGTTCCCTCACACTTTTATGGATTTAAAAATGTGCGTCGGCGTTCAAACAGTACGCGCGTTTCCTTGTTGTGTGTTGTGTAGATACAGAACTCATTGCGGGCACCACCTCCGTGTATTGATGTACAGACCTTATACCAATGGTTGGCCGTGTGCCATGTTCAATGATGTTTCAAACCAGACGTTTGACGTCGATCCGGAACAATGAAAGTACAAATACAATGATACTGTATTTCGTTTCAAAGGTTTTTTTAAAACAATCTGAGCCAAACATGCAGACGGCTCATCTGATGGTAAATGACACTGCCGTATATATTTGCAAGATAAGAGGGAATAGAAGAAAATATACACGACAAGACATGATCAAACCTGTACGTATTTGACATAAACTAATTAACCTTTCAAAATATCGAATGAATGAAATCATAACTTGGTTTGGTAATATTTAATGTTTTGAATATTACGCATATCGATTACAAACAAGTTAAAGCGAGGTTGACCAAACCGCAGATGTCAACCGACCGGCTAGAGTTACCAACATAATAAAAAAACCGATCACCGTCATCGAGTTGAGAAAAATTCTTTGGTGTGGCGACGCTTGGTGTTTTTGTCCTTGGCGACGGATGAAGGCTTTTATTTCGAATATCAGGTTACTAAATTGTTTACCGATGTGTGCACCAGCTTATTTTCTTTTTTATTAATTGGGTGTCACTTGGAGAAGGTATTTTAAGTTTATACATTGTTTATTGTACTAATAAAAATATTTATTTTGCATTTATAAACGCCATTATTTATAAAATTATTTAGGAGAACACATTTATCCCAAAGGCAAAATAATTGCAAGGATTTGGACCACATAATCTTATCGAAATGTAAAAAATTACATCATTTCTGCCATAGATGACATTTTTTAGGTATGTGGACTAAAGTTTCAAAGTAGCTCGCCAATTCATCGATTGTAATATCACATGGAGGGTTTAAGGCCTGTTGAGAGCATGTACCTGCTTATAGAGTTTATACCCTTTAATCTGAATTTATTGATATGCATTTCAGGCTTATACGAATATTTTTACGGGTAATGATTTCCACGCGGACCGAACCCTTGCAGTTAACATCTATTTGCTACCTTAACCAAGATATACGTCCATCTGTTTGGTGGTCGGCCTACGCTTCGATTTCCGCGAACGCCACGCGAGAACCTTTCCGTACCATCGGTCATCGGTTCTACGCACTAAGAAATATTATTAAAAAATGGACGTCTCATAACTTTTACAAGAGGTCCGGTTTGTGAACGTTCCCGATGGGCGACCGTTAGGGCGTAGGCCCGGTCAAAAGTTCGCGCGGCCCACGCGCCTTGACCGTTTCCACACATACAGATTTCGGTACACATTATCGCTTGCCGTAACTAGGTGCACAATTAGTGTTACAGTTCGATAGTTTTTTTTATTTTATAGAACAGGAACATACATACGGTCCACCTGATGGTAAGTGATACCGCCGCCCATGAACATTTGAAAGACTCAGGTCCCAGAAATGCGTTGCCGGCCCTTTTGATAGTCTTTCGATAGTTGGGCAAAAGCAATAGTATCAATCGGCCTATCGATACTATCGATAGCTTAGTTTAGGGCAATAGTATACACTGCAATATCGATAGTTACGTCTTTATTGAGCTACGATACTATCGATAGTATTGCGGTAAACTAAGCTATCGATACTATCGATAGTATAGATGATTTTCAAGGTCATCTACCAATAGTCCAATTCGATAATTCGGCAACACTGCGGCTTCGAAGGGCACAAACACTGGTCACGGTGCATGTAAACCTTTTAGCGCGAAGTCTCTATAATGGCTTTACGTATTAAAACTGAACTACTTTTTTTACTATCCCTTCGGGATATACAGTCGTAATTGTACGTATGCATTACTTACTAATTTGGTTGTGAATATCGTCTATATTGAATAATGGTTATGTAGTTACTAATTGCAATATAAAATGGTTGTGTCGCGGTACGTAGTAATTACAATTCGTTTCTCGTCCTTTGTTTTGGAAAGATAGCATAACCTTTTTAATGTTATAATATGAATGGCGTCATCAGTTCGCTCACCTGATGAAAGTGATACGCCATAGCGCCCACCCATCATGAATGCAGTGTTTAAGGATACCAATGACTGTAGAGATGGTAAATAGTTTCTGCCAACACACGTCACCCGAGACGATAGCTGTGTCTCGTATACCCAGTAAAATGATTAGATACAGTGTCATCTTCCTGAAGTGCTACTGGTAATCCACGAGACGTTATCTGGCATTGTTGCATACCTAGTTAGACGACTGACTCAGTGTCGTTATTTCAGCCTAACAACTACTACTACTGTCTGCTATAGTATGGGGAAATTTAAGACGAGTTGATGAAAAAACTTTTGGTTAAGATTGAGCACTGTACGTTCCAAAGTCTATATGACTTTGGAAGTAAGTCTTTTTGAATACCAACTCTCTGCAAAGAATGTTACGAGAAAAGTATTGTTTACAAGTAACATAGAAAGAATGACAGTTATGCATTGAAGTGTATTTGGTGATATGCATTTTATGATCAATTATACCTATTGCTCAATAGCGTTTGATAATGGTTCTAGTCTTGACACAAATTCTTAGTACAAAGCGGAATAGGCACCATTTATAATACTGGTTCGCCCACATGCCGCAACTGTTTTTGCGATTAAACAAATCATGTTGTCAATCAACTGGACAAACATTGAAAGGTCTGACACCTGGAGTTTTGACTGGCAGACAATATTTTAGTCTTCTCGCCGCATAGAATAGATAATCGCCCACGATTGATGCTGTATCTTTTCATTCAATATCCGTGGATCTATCTGTTCAGTTTGACGGCTCATTAATTACTCACATATTTTGTCTTGCCGTCACGACCTCAATAGGTATTATTATAACATTTTGTATTTATACACCTGTTATCGTAAATCTGCTTTTCATTATGGCTTAAATTCAATCACATCAAGTGTTCCATATCTGTAATCAATTCAACTGCGTAGTATTTGTTCGCCACTATCGCTAGATCCTTCGCGTGATTGTTATATCGTCTGCTTATGTATGCAATTTCGGCAAGATATCAGTAAAGTGGGAGATTTATGTATTTTGGATGAAAAATTGGCCATTGGCAGCACGCTTGACAGTTTCACTTGATATGGAAACACCGTTATCGTGTTGAGGTACGGGCGCAGTCGATAGTGGAGTTTTCTCTACCAAAACAACGACGGCCGCGCCCCTGCAATTAAGATAATCTCGACATGATTAACGAGATTATCTCCCAACTGCGTAGCGTTCGGACTCAATAGTACGAGCTTCCGTGGAATATTTTGTCCAGTCTGGCGACAGTTATTTTCTAAATGTTATAAATGAAAGGCACGGTCTGTGCGTTCACCTGGTGGTAAGTGATACGCTTGACCATTGAAGCACTGTTGAAGGAAATAATAACAGTAGATAGTCATTAATTTCCGTCAACACTGCCCAGCGTCCGTCTCCCGAGACGACAAACGTTAGGTCTCTTTTACCCGCTAATTATACTAGCTACAGTGCCCTCTTCTGCACTATTCTGCACTTCTGTCTGTTCAAAAGTGCACAGCACTCGTATTTCACGGTACGATATCTAGCACTGCGGTGATACCTACCAAGACGACTCCAGTGTCGAGTCTACCATCTTCCGTGGAATATTTTGCCCAGTCCGGCGTCGGTTGTGTACTATTACACATGCGTATAGAATCTCGTCAATAACGTTAATATCTTGTAACATTAATGCCCCTTATCTATTTGGGTACACTGTGACAATTAATGTGTGCACGCGCACATTCCGGTGAGCGGGGCTCATTCATTGCAGATAAAGTTGAGGACTATGTAAGAACGTGACCCATTATGAATTAGACAAGTACTTGTTCTAAGTTATTTAATAAGTACTATTTATTATGGGTAATTAATATTGTACTGTTATTTGATGTCAATCGGATTCAAAGGTATTTTTTGTATTAACCCCTCACGTAAGACGGAAAGATGCCTTACATAATAAAATTGCTTTTTTTTATCTGAATTATTAGTCCAGTCGCGGTCTATCTATGATAGGTTAAAGAGAGAAAGTAAGATTTACCAGTCCCTGATTGGTTTACAAATGTGATGAATAAAATAGCAGCTACATATTTCAAATATAACTGTTTATAAAGTTGGCTAAATTAGTACTCGTCTGCATTTATTTGCTAATCTTTGAAAAACAATAAACTCAGACAAAAAACAAAATCACCCAGAAAGTGTCCCCGGCAAAACTCTGCCCATCGCGTCAGTTGGGGAGAAATTTTCATTCATTTTCACTTGTCATAATGACATAGTAGTGTGCTCGTACTGTTTTGATTTTGTACCCTTTTGGTGAAGTGTTAAGGTCGGAATTACAATAAATTATTTTATGTTATAGATATAACAAGTTGAAGTGGCAGTGGGCAGGGCACATAGTGCGTAGAACCGATGGCCGATGGGGCGGAAAGGTTCTCGAGTGGCGTCCACGTAACGGAAAACGAAGCGTAGGCCGACCCCTAACCAGATGGACGGATGATCTGGTTAAGGTGGCGGGTAGCAGATGGATGTCAACTGCAAGGGATCGGTCCGCGTGGAAATCATTAGGGGAGGCCTTCGTTCAGCAGTGACATAATTGGGCTGTAATGATGATGATGATGATGATAGATATAACAATTACTATAAGTATGCGTAGTTATTTTTGTTGTGGATGTTTCTTCATGATTGTGCATCTAGTAGTGTATTGTTTATCAAGTTGCAAATGGCACTTAGTTAAATATGGGCTGGGAGCGGTGCTGCGCGCAAGAGAAATCGATCGAGATGTTATTACAGAACCGGACAAGAGCCGATGTAAATTATGAGTGAAATGTATTAACTCCGACAGGTCGGTATCATATCGGGCGTTCTCCGCGTCAGAGCGAGCCAAATGGACTCTAGCCGGGGACATAATTGCACATCATCATCAGCTCATTAAACGTCCCCACAGGGGCACGAGCCTACCCGTATAGGGTGATTAGGCCTAAGTCGTCACGAGGGCCCAGTGCGGATTGGACGACTTCACACACAACCTCGATCTCTTCGCAGGCGTGCATGAAGGTTTCCTCACGATGTTTTCCTCACCGTATGGGCGTCGGATAACGTACATATATTTTCGAAAATTCAAAAACACATTGGTACGTGTCGGGATTTGAACCTCAGCCTTCCTGGTAGCAAGGCGACAGTTCACACCATTGAGCCACCGACGCTCATGGAAACCGCACGAATTGCGGCATTACGGGCCGATTTATTAATAAGTGTGCTAATTATAACGGTTGGTATCGCAAGATAATGCTCGGTGGCCCGTGGTCTGTGTCACGTATTACATAGAAATAGTCGCATTTCTAAATTTATACTTATCCTTACCTGTTATTCTATATCAATTGTAATTATTGATAAATGGTATCACAAGGACGTTATTGAGGTCCACAGACATCAGAATATACATTAGACTGGACAAGCCGCCAAGTTTATAGAGGCAGTCCAGTGTCGCAATTTCTTTTCGGTTCTTACCTGTGAAAGTTATTATATTTCTTGCTAAATTACTG
This sequence comes from Leucinodes orbonalis, assembly GCA_019425675.1. Lineage (NCBI taxonomy): Eukaryota > Metazoa > Arthropoda > Insecta > Lepidoptera > Crambidae > Leucinodes > Leucinodes orbonalis. The sequence goes on from PQWD01000623.1 coordinate 61,067, forward strand.
ATTCATTGCGATGATGCATGTTACATTGCACAGGATAGCATTTTGAAAAAAAAAACGGTTATTTCTTCTAATATTCGTGCGTCTTGAATCGTCTCACAGAGCGTAAACTGGTAGCCAGTGTATGCTCGTTGAGCTTACAGTTGTCGCACTTTAAACGCGGCTTGCCCATCTCCTGTATTGGGAAATCTGTGTTGAGGTCAGTGGGAAAAAAAGTACACATCTGCTACTGATTTGAAAGTGAACGACTATTTTGAAGTCAAGTTGGAGTGGCAGCGGACCAGTCACGCATGTAGCAAACCGATGTCCGTTGGGCAGACGAGTTCTAGAGTGGGCGTAGTGCGTAGCGTAACGCCTTCGGCCCGACGGACGTACGACATGCGAAAGTTCGCTCGTGGAGGCTGATCGGGGTACTTGCGCAAAATGGGGGAAAGCTATGTCAGCAGTGGACTGCGAGGTTGAGAGAGAGCGAGCAACACATAATGCCTTATAAACTGCTTTATGTCTTCATTTCAAAATAAAAAAATTTATATAATCATTGACTTGTAAATATGTAACGTTCTTTAAAAAACACGTGAATCAAATTTTAGTAACCGACAAATATTGTGTTTATTTAATACTATATGATTTGTTAATCACCGTTTGTATTTTATATGACAGGTAACAAATAGTGGTTCGACAAATATTGTTCACCACAGCGCACTTGGTATCAGGAATCAATGAACTGCATGTGTTTATGTATTTTGTTCTAGTTTATATACGTACCTTTGTTTGTAGTTGCATATTATGTTGTTTAAACTGCCGCAGTCGGGTATCCATAGGAAATGAAAGACAATATCGAAATAGTCATCATCAGCTCATTAAACGTCCCACTAGGGGCACGAGCTACCCGTATAGGTGATTAGGCCTTAGTCGTCACGAGAAATTCAACACCTACGAATTCTTCGCAGGCTGTATGAAGGTTTCCTCAGATGTTTTCCTTAACTTAAGAGCGTCGGATAACGTACTATATTTTTAGAAAATTCGAAATACTTGTGGCGGATTCGAACCTCAGCCCTTCGGGAGGAAGGACGTCCACACCATTGAGCCATCGACGCTCTTAAATATAATAGACATTATTTTTATTTTGCGTGATTTTATCGATTATTTTTAAAGCTCAATGATGTTAAAGACGAAAGAGAGTAGGACCTTAAGTCGTCTCGTGTATCTTTGGGCGTGGATCCGTAATCATCAAAGACATGCATGAGATATGCGTGTGCGCAAATAATGTGCTGTCGTTATCGAAACTACGGGACCAAGTTACACAGGTGGCGAAAATACTTTTTTATGAGTTAACTCTAAGGAACATTTAATCAAAGCAAACAAATATTGTTGATTTGATGCGGCAAATAAAAAATATTGTTTATTTTATTTAATTTTTTTTTCTTAGGAAATTGCTAATATGACTATTTACTTTGGGCTATATATGAAGAAGAGGTCGAGATATCTGGCCAAAATGGGTGCGGCTATGTCTAGGAGTGAAAGCATTGAAATGGCTGAGAGAAAAATTAGACGTCGGATTTATGCACTATTTAAATGTCGGATTATGCATGCAAATGTGCGCTCAGAAAAGGGCAAACATAGAATATGGTACTAAGGGACTGGACTGAATACACTTGATTCAAGTATCAACAAAAATCGATGTCACGTAATCAATAACATTTGATTTGCCATACTATAATCCACATTAGCCAATTATGCACATACATGCTTTATTACTAGATACTACTCAAAACGCTTCTATTAAAAAAATATTGAAAACATAAAACCAATACTATTATATTTAATGGCACGTTACGGGACACAAATCGTGCGCAAGATTAAGGGTGTGTAAAACTATAACGTACCCACGTTAACCTGATACCTTAATCCTCGGCAACAAAAAGGTAGAGATCCTTTGGTGAAGGCGGGCGCGGGCGGGGACGTGCACCTCCGAGCCGCGCCACTCTGCCGCCGAATAAATTATGTTCTTTGGCCAGTGTTGCCACCGGTTTTCGAATGGGGCTGTTGGAGAAGATAAAAAGGGCATCTAAAGGCCCTCAATAACTAGAAACGACTTTCTGTACCAAAATATTGAAATTAACAAGAGCGACGGAAATATGAAGTTTCGTGACCGATGAAACAGAAATAGCATAAAAGAAGCGATTGTATAAGCATACGCCCTATATCTGATACAAATCGAGAAAAATAGTTGCTTACATGGTGAAACGTCAAATGAAAATGAAAAGTATTTTTAGTTAAGGTCTTACAGAACACTTATGAATGTCAAATAAGCTACCAATGGTCAAACTTAGGTTATATTTCAAACATGAAAAAGGCAAGATAGCCTTTTCGGACCAAATAGTTAAAAAAGAGTTTACCTAAGAAAAAAGTGCTGGATTATGCGCCCAAAAGGCTACGGTGGCAAACTTTGGCCGTACTGCCCGCATCCGCGCGTCCTAGGATCTTATCGATCGGCCCGGGTAATCGAGGTCGCCAGATAGCCGGCGTGTGCGCACTCTGCCTATACCATGTGACCTTTCGCTCGCCAGCGCGATCGCCCACAAATGCCATTGCTAGAGTCACGACTGGACTATCTATAGGGCGTGTAGTGTAAATTCTGCTAAGGCCTAATTAAACAGTAAACGAGCTTTACATTAAATACATTTGTATGACGTTCTGTCTTCCTCAATCCACTGTTTAGATACAGGTCGCCCCATTTTGCGTCAGATATCCGGTCCTCTGCTTTCTCACTCATCTACCTCGCAAGACGGTCCATCGAGGGCTACGCTTATCGCACCTGGGACGCTCTAAGCTCTTTGTGTAAATGTTTAAGGCTGAGAGCATCTGCGCTCGCAATTGCGGTGGAGCTGTAAAGGCCATTGCAGCTAACAGCAGTAGTCAGTTTCGAAAAAACTCTGGTCCCAATTCCTGTAAATTTTAATATGCTTATAGGATTTGATCAGAAAAAAATTTGCACTCATTCTTTCCGATACATTTTAATTAGTGACTCCATTAGACAATTTGTTAACACAATTACCATTTTAACCATTAACATTGAGTTGCATCGGAATACAAAATTTACAGTTGGATTGTAAAATGTCGTATTTTGAAGTAAGAGGTCGGTGGCTAGTGTGGACTGATGCTTCTGATGTAGAGAGTAACAAGTCCAAATCCCGCCGCGTAAATGTATTTTTAGAAATTATATGTACGTTTATCGACGCTCTTACGGTAAAAGAAAACATCGCGAGGAAACCTGCGAACGCCTACAAAACATCCAGGGTTCTGCGTAAAGTCGGCCAATCCGCACTGGGTCCGCTGGACGACTAAGGCTTTACGTTAGGCTTTTGTGCCCTGATGGGAACTTCATGAGCTTGATGATGTTATGTTAAGTTAATTAATAGAATTAGTCCAACGCTGGCGGAGTCCAGTTAATTCTTATCTATAACAAGATTAAGTCGATGTTGTTCCACATCAATTCGTCTGATCAATTGCCCTTTTACTTGTATCTCAGCACAAATCGATTTATGCGATCGGTTGCAATACACTTGATGCGTTATTCCCGTATTTATTAATCGTTACGAGAACATCTGTGCGTGTTTGGGTAATGAAATCGAATGTTGCACGTGTCGCGGTTTGGTCGTATCGAATGATGTTCCACCAATATATCGCGCTGTTTATACATACTATTCAAATGTTTTTTTTTCTATGTTTGTTGTTTATCTACTGAATTACACAGCGTGATTTAGACCCAAATTAAAACGTGGAGTCTGTTTTATAGGTACTAAACGGAACAATGAAATACCCTGACAGTATATCAGAAATGTTCATGCACACTAATGCTTATATTTCCCGGGGATCCAATCCGGAATTCTTGGTGTAATATCCGACATGTCACCCACCACTGCGGAGTCGTATTTAGCGCTGGTAATGTTTCTAGTAAGCGGACCCTGAGCTTTGTTAGTGATCGTACATGATGCGCTCCTTATGGCTTGCTCGAGTGTCAGTCTGGGACATTCTCACGGGAAAACATCGCTTTTTAGGGTACCGTAGCTAAATGGTAGAAACGGAACCCTTATGGATTCGTCTTGCCTTTCTGTCTGTCTATCCGTATGTCACCCCTTTTTTTCTCCGATACTATAAGCACTTAAGTCTTTCAAATTGAGGTTCTAATATTTTTTTAATAAATTGAATGGTTAATAAATTGGAAGTGTTTCTCCCCTGTAACTTCTAAAATATGGGTTTGATGATATATTAAAAATATAAGATGTAAATTACTATGAAAACTAATAACAAAAGTTTGTTATGAATGATATCTAATCAGCAAATTCTCTTATACGACATTAACGGTGAACCACTATTTGCTTATAATAAATCTGTAGTAGATGCCTAAGTAAATCATTATTGTTTTATTTTGTTACTTTCTCCTACGGAACCCTTCATGGGCGAGTCCGACTTCTCTATCTCTTCAACCTATCGCAGTCCACTGCTGGACGTGGGTCTCCCCCATTTTGCGCCAGATATCCCGGTCCTCCGCTTTTCTCATCCAGCCTCCACCAGCGACCTACTTAGCGTCCGACTCGCACTTGGCCAATATTTTATATTTGGATTGTTCAATCGAGCGCGAATTCATGTTAAGGAATGAGGACACTCACGAATGTGATTGAGTTTAATTATGCCAATTATTTGCAAATCGATTTACCATGTGAGCTTCCAGAGAACAATGCAGCAATTTGTCGAGGCATGTTGATAAGAAATTGGCAGAATTTAAATTGGGAAAAAACAATATTAGTTATAATAATATATAAATATATGTATCCACTGACGACTCATTTGGTGTTGCGGTTGAGAGGTCGGCCGCAACACCAAGGGTTCCGGGTTCGATCCCCGGGCAGTACAAACATTTGTGTGCATGAACATCTCTGTTTGTAATGGTCTGGGTGTTTTCTATGTATAATATGTATGTATTTACAAAAAAAATATGTATATAAGTATGTTTATCCGTTGTTTAGTACCCATAATACAGGCTTGTTTATGCACACAAATGTGTTTATGCACACAAATGTTTGTACTGCCCGGGGATCGAACCCTTGGTGTTGCAGTCGACGTCTCAACCGTTACACAAAATGGGTCGTCAGCTAGAAAGGGGAATCAAAAATAAAGTGTGTGGGTTGCGTGAAGTCGGCCCGCGTGGACGACTAATGCCTGTACACTCTTTGCGGGTAGGCTTGTGCCCCTCGGTGGTGACTTCTAGCCGCTACAATATTGAGCACTTCCGATTTAGACCCGACGACTGTACGAGGTAAAGATCGTCGTGCAATTGAAGAACATATGGCTAAAGATCTGGTGCTTTTGTAACGCGCAAGACGGCTCATGCAGGACCAAATCGGTCGCGAGCTACGAGACCACCGAGCTAAGTTCACCTCACTGGGCGAATGGTTGTACAATTCCAATATGGAGATGATTAAGGCGGATTTATTGAAGATATATTAGATGTAAATGGTGAAGCTTTTTTTTTCTTATTTGGTACTTGGTTTATACGATTTAAGATAAAGTTGCAAAAAGTTAACATTTTACTTATATTATGGAACATTTCACACATTTAGCAAGGATAATGCTTAGAATAAATGAATCATAGTTTATTCGTACCAAAAGCGTATTGTCTTGTTTTTTTTTGGAACCCCAGGAAGACGGATCAATTGTGCTTAACTAGGTACAAACCTGCATTCGGAAACTTAACGAATGTGTACAGTTGTTTATATGTTGCAATTAGATCGTGTAAACAGTTGGCATTATCGTTGCGGCATCAATGAGTCGTGACGCGCACGCGGCGGTGCGCGGGCTGCGGAGGCTGGATATAGGGTTGTCACCTGTACGTAAATATCGTTCTTGAATGGAAAATCTATATAATTATTACGAACATTTTTATGCTTTCATTGGTACCTATTGAGTTTTGCACTGTATGTATCAAAGATAGGGATTTATAAATGTAATTAAAATAATTAAAATTTTTTAATTCCTTGGGTAGTTTCTAAAGTAATATATAGCCTTAATAATAAGGCTTTATTAGCCAAAGCTAAGTATTGTGAGTAACGAACAGGGAATAACAAACTGTAATTAAAAAAATATGAATTACGATTTTTCTCAATTTTGTGATTGAATTACACATTTTTTTTAAAAAAATAGTTTGCCTTAATAAATAGTGTCAACCCTAACTGCAGCGGTGCATAGTGCACGCGCGCGGGGCCCGCGCCGGCCCGCGCTCAGTGTCCTCCGTGCCGCCGTGCGTACTGCACGTCTCCGTCGTTCGCGACACCCGCGCACATTCCGTGTCCCACACAATAATCACCGCGGTGTAAAAATAAAGCCGGCGGCAGACGGCGCTGTCCCAAGTTATATTTAAATGATAGCGCGGACGCTACATTCCCACCGAGTCGACCGTACGCCGACGACATGAGACCAAGTACGTGCACACCTTCGACACCCAAACTAGAACGTAAATCTTTGCTTCAAGCCCGCAGAAGTATTGGATTTCAGTACTTGGCACTGCGAACGACTGAGGTTCCCCGAGACGGATCGAGATAGTGTCAGTTCGGTTTCTTCTGTTTTTGGATTATCTGGAAACCCAATGTGTTCTTATTGTATCGTTTGGTGTCCGTATTTAAACGGATTTGAATAGTGGAAGGTGGTGTTGGTTGAATTATTCATAGTTTCCTGTCTTAGTCGTTTTCCACGGGTTTATCTTCATGTGTGTAACGCTAGGATTCGAAACTGCTGAGATGTGTCATGTGGTGAGTGCCAATGTTTACTACGTTATGATTCATAAATGGAGTGCACATATTGACATATGTGTACTGTAAAGGTAATTTGGTTTACGCCACAAATAAACATCCTGAAATCCTTTGCTATTTTATCCAAAAATAGTCAGTTTCAGTTAGTTCCGTTCGCAAAAGTTTATGTTTGTCGTCAAAAGTAATATCGGACCAAAAACATTATCTAGCTTCAGTTACCTAACCTTTAAATATCTATCCTGATATCTTCTGATTAACTTTTATCATCTTAATAGTTTTATGTTTTGGCTTCAATTCGAAACCAGGCTAACATTGTAGTTACTCTTCACACATCTTCATTGAACCAAAGCAATTAATGCAATGCAATTAATTACTTATAACTGTAAGTTGGTTTGTACTGCCATTTACATGTGTGGGCAAATACCAGGAATCCAGGAAACATTACGTGCACTTGACCATTTGATTGTAATTTCAAATCGCTAATGTTAAAGTCAATGAGGTGAAGATGCCAATTAAGTTTCACTTGTAACTGTACGTTCTTATTTACAGCCTTCGTGGCTTGCTGAGAAACTTTTCAAAGTCTTTACTTGTTATTTTTTTTAAAAGATCAATAAAAAAAATTGTTGTTTATATTATCAATTAATTGTAACGATTATTTCATATCAACGACCATTAGGCTGTAGTGTCGTTGTTTCATATAGTCAAAAGCTAAATCCAAAACCAACGCAATAATATATTAATAACCAAAATGTGAACGTTAATCGTACGAAGTTATTTTAAGAATTATTCAATTTACGGTAATATTTTAAAAAAATGCGTTGAATAGTGGTGGCTAGTGATGGACTGAAGGTATACCTGTCCCGGGTTTAGCAGAGGGTGTGTGCCCTTTGTTGCGGCCGGGTACCTGTTGCCGCTGAGTGCCAAAAAACTGCCTTAAGTTGCGCGCCCGATGCTCCTTCTTCCACATGTGTTGTATTTTTGTTTTCATCTTGCATTCCATATTTGATTTCATTAGCACTGATGTATTTTTAAAATTTTAACGTCCCTTCGTTATGTTCAACAATTTGAAGTATTTGCAGAGATACAATTTTGACTTTTACTAATACTACAATAATTCCTCTGGGAGAGATAGCGGTAAATCTCTGAAAACAGTTTTACTATAATGATACGTTGGCATGTTTATACGAGTAAAGGCGAAGTAATATTATTGTAATACTGTTTAAGAGATGGCGGTAAGCCCCCAGATCTAAAATTATACATGCTGGAACAGCAAACTCATTATTGCATATTCTATTTTGTTCATTAATAATACAATAGGAGGATTATAATTAAGTATTGTGTTACACATCAGTGATACAGAATAACTAGCCGCAAATTATTTATGCGAGACACTTCTAAGAAAGGGCCGTGGAATAGTTATTAAAAATACGCTTAAAACGGTTACTCGTTTAACGTACAAGAAATATTCTCTTGTACTTTTTCTAAACAAATCAGCATGAAGTAAGCAAGGCAATTGTTAGGTTTGTGCCTAGATCAATAACACGCTTCATTGAACAATTCGATAGAATAAAGGCTGTTCGGACGATTAATCGCATATCTAAAAAATTGGAATCCTACTAGGCTTTTGATAGAATTTGAATTAGTAAATAGATGCACTCAAGGTCGTTTCGATAGTAAGGAGTATGATGTGTAGCAGTTGCGTCTTGACCCAGTTTATGTCCACCTGTTTGCATATTTGTCGAGACAATTACTTGTTCACAGAAATCTATTTCTAAAAAATCGATTGTATTCGTATCTGTTGAAAGGATTCTAACTATGTTCTACTTGTATAAATTCACTAAAATTCTTGAAGAATATTAGTGATTTTGGAAACACATTGATAAACACTGGAAAAATATTTCAAAGTTTTCGAATGTTATTAACATCTTTATCAAAATCTCAAGTTTCTTGTGAAAAAGTATGTTTGGTGTTTCACCAATGTAAGTTTACGGGCAATCGTTCATGCAAACTAAGGATTTCGATGTTAATCCACACGGATGGTAAAAGTCAACAAGACACGAGTTCGGCAGGATGTACCAAGAGTAGGTGATGACGATGATGATGTCTTAAGTCCTTAATATTGGAAAACTAGATCCATTATTATAAGTCGCATTATGACAAATTGGTGAAGTAGAATATTTTGTATCTCGTAGAATTCTAAGTTTTACTCTCACGATATGGAATTATTGGAAACGTTACTCGACTGATATGACCTGGCACCCTCACAAAGGGGCGTATTCTCGTTAAAAGGGCTTGCAATTCATTTCTGGGGTCTTCTTTCACATGTTTATGGGTGGTATCATTTACCAGGTCATCCGTACATTATTACCATCTATCTTTTCTTTTTTTCATTTGGACATAGGACCTCCTCATTGAGCGCGTGATACATTCTCCACTTTTCCCATCCAGTCGCCACCCAAAGTTGTCGATCCATCAACCCGAAGGGCGATTGCTACCTACACCTAAGACTACTAGGCTACCTAACACTTATAATTGATTTTGATATTTAATCCATTTGCAACTATTTATAACGAGTGTTATTAATGATTCGCCGAATAACTTTAAAAAATACAACCGGTGCTAACTTCATTTGATCATAAATCCTTTCTTCACGTCTAAATGGCATAAATGATTTTTTAATTTGATTCTACAGCCCTAGACTCTGGATTCCCATTATATCATATTTGGCGTAATCTAAACTCATAGTTTTGCCGTCTAGTTGTTCGTGTACTCATGGTTTATAATTCAACGTAATATGGATATGTATTTTAATACATAAGTTATTTGTTTTGTTAAGACCATTAAGATGTTCGCGTATCTAAATTCATGATTGTAATTTCCAGGTCGGGGGTTAGAGTGCGAGTGCGCGGGCGCCACGGGCTGCCCGAACGGCGCCGCCAACGGCACGTGCGTCACGCAGCCCGGCGGCTACTGCTATGTGGCCGTGGAGGCGGTGGTGGACGATGGCGGACTCATCGTGCTCGACGACACTGGCGCAGTGCTGCTTGACCGCACCGCCGGATGCCTGCTGCCTGGCGAGTCCGGCTTGATGCAGGTTGGCTTACGTTGCTTGAAGATATAGACATACCAGTTGACGAAGGCTTGATGGAGTAGCGACTAGTGCGATCACGCTCGCATAAGTTAGGCAACTATTGCAATGGTCAATCGTGTGATGGGTGACCGACAAAAATTTTATCTCGAGGTCCTCCGTGCTACTAAAGGAACCCTAAACCGTTGGATTCTTAACGTGACTTTTTATAGATGATGCATCTATATCTAATTGTAAAAATGCGGAGGTTATGGCAAATATCTTCATTAATCCATTAAACGCCGGGAATCCAGACACACTAGAAAATTTATTGTATCTGGCGCCATAAGGCGTCATTGGCGGTCAAAGGGTAATATGGAAAAGGTTTCGAAGACTGTCTAGACTGTAAGTAGTTAGAGTCGTATTNAATGTCTATATTTTTACAGTCATTACCACACCTTATAAGAATACACGAACCACCTCTCCGTTTGTGTCTTGTGTAGTGCGCTAGTAGCTTGTAGTTAGATATATTCAAATTCAGCAAGTCATCTTTTGTCATGAAATGTTCGGTAAGACATATGGCATCTAACTCACATCTTTCTATATATAATTCTTCTAAATGTACAGATAACAGATCAGATTTATGAAGCAGTCCACATATATTTTGGTGAAGTATATTAATGTAGTTATTGTCGAAAAAAAGTTGAATCTGTATCCTGTGTTGTTTCTTGTCTATATTTCTTTTGAGTTACTTGTGGTGCTTCCTGACTGGATGATATCATTAATTTACCAAATATGCAACTTAAACTTTTATTGAATTTTTTATTGAATGATTAAAATAAGTCGTTTTATTTTTAAGAGTGAATTTGTTGATTTAAGTATGAATTTTAAAATAGTGTTAAGGTAAATGATGTAAAAAAGTATGGATTCGTAATATTTACAAAACAATCGAAAAAAAATGTTCCGAATGCAGTGACAGCACACATATACATATTTCGAATTTCGAACACATTTACCTAACCAAAAGAGTAACTGTCTTCGGCGGTTCGTTTTTGAGGCACGGATGGCGTATCTACCTTTAAATATACAGAATATCATTGGTTAAGGTGAGCAATGTTGAACATACGTCAAAATATTGAAATCACAATTTCAAATGTCAAATAAAGTTTGATGTACATACTATTACCACGCGGGCCCAGTGTGGAATGGTCGACTTCACGCACAACCCTTGGATCCCTTCGCAGGTATGCGCAGGTTTCCCCACGATGTTTTCCGTCACCATTAGAGCGGGGTACATAGTTAATTTCGAAAATTCAACACATGGTTTCGTTGCCGGATTTGAACCTGCACTGTCTAGTGAGGAAGTAATAGTTTACACCAATGAGCCACCAACGCTAGGTATTCACTTTGAAACTTAAAAATATAAATAAATAATAATAATAATAATATCCACTGATATTCATACAGCGCCATCTAGCCACAAGTTAAGCGTGAAGCCTGTATTATGGGTACTCAACAACGGATAAACATACTTAAATACATTTTTTTTTGTAAATACATACGTATTATACGTATAAAACACCCAGACCATTACAAACACACATGTTCATGCACACAAATGTTTGTACTGCCCGGGAATCGAACCCGGAACCCTTGGTGTTGCAGTCGATCTCTCAACCGCAACACCAAATGGGTCGTCAATTTTAATTTATTATTTTTTAATTGATTGTCAAAATTTTATTAATTATTTTCAAGCAAAACTTACCAGCTTGTACATTTTAAATAGTTTGTGAATGGTGTTGTATGTTAAGTGAGGTCCGACGATGCTTGTCGAGTGTGTGCCTAGGTTACCAAGACGGCCCTTTTATAGCTCAGCTTACCTAGGCTGAGGCTAGGTAATAATATCTGTTTATCCTAGATCAGCGTAACAGAAGACGCTATTTGGCAACCGGCGATTTGAGCCGAAACAACTCGTGGTAAGATCAAATAGCAACAATGTTTTTGTAATTTCTTTTGTAACTAACATTTACAACTAGCAGAATTTAGTGAGATTTAATAAGATATCCCTCTTTAAAGCTACAGATAAGTCAGTATTAGAATTGAAAGTTCAGAACAACCATTACTATCAATTTAAATAGTCAGTCAGTTTAACTAGGTGGTAGACTTGGTACCGAGTTGTCTAGGTAGTTATCACCACAGTGCTACTATCGTCTCGCGAAACAAGTGTTTTGACACTTCTGTGTTTTGGGGTGAGGGATTTAACCAGTGTTAAATCTCTCATATCTACAGATGACTCGGGTGACGGGATCAGTGCTGCATTGATAGAGAAAAATTACTATCCATTAGTTGTCGGTCACCTTTAATGTCGCTCCGGCATGGTCAGGCGTATCATTTACCATCAGGTGAGCAACCTGACCGCCCTGTACACTTTTCACAAAAAAAAACTTGAAGTTTTTTTCAATATGTTTTAATCGTAACTTTTAAACGCATAGTAAACACAGATTTTAATCAAAATAGGACAACATTGTGCAAAATAGTAATTTTTATGTATACACCTCGAAACACTCCGCAGTGAGTCAAAATCTGTTATTTACTTGATATAGTCAGTGAGATAGACAGTCAAATTTCTGGATACCATCACTAAATTTGTATCAGTTTCAGTTAAAATCTGCATTTAAAAAAATGAGCTCGAAGACAATTACCTAAAGGCGTAGCAACAGTCTAATGAATCGCTCTAATAAGTCCTTAATTTTGCAGAGTGGAAGCAGATGTTATCCAAGATTATATACTTTAGACCAGTTTTACCTTCTGATTAAATTGAGAAAGATTTATTATCGTTTATAAATAAGAAACACCCAGACCAATACATACAGACATGGTCACGCACACAAATGTGTGTACTGCGGATTGAACCCTTGGTGTAGAAGCCCACGTCTAACCATTACTCGTAACAAACTCAATTCTTAAATCGACACAAGTTCAAATACTTGTAATGTGATGATTATATTAAGTTACTCAACGGATATTTCATTATAATTGCAGTCTAGTGAACGTATTGCGATGAATAAGTGACCTTACAGTGCCATAGTTTATTGCATTGGAATGCATTTATTTATAGTTGACTTATTTAAAACATGCTTCCAATAACATCTTCTGACTCCATGACCTAGTAATCTGAGCATAGATATAATGATTAAATAATTTAGTGACCCAGGTAGTGTAATGGTCAAGACGTCGACTGCTATACCAAGGGTCCTGGGTTCGATTCCCAGGCAGTACAAACATTTGTGTACCTCAACAAGTCCGTTTGTATTGGTCTGTGTGTGTTTTCTATGTATAATATGTATGTATTTACAAAAAATGGTATATAAGTATGTTTATCCGTTGATTAGTAATCATACTTAAGGCTTCACGCTTAACTTGGGGCTAGATGGCGCTGTCGGTGGACATTTATTTATTAATGATAAATTAAAAATATCCACCGACTAAAGCAACTGGTGCCCGGAGATCAAACCCGGAAACCTTGGTGAAGTAGCCGGACCTCATCCATAATACCATACAGGTCGTTAAAAGCATACGTAGACAATTTAATCATCATTCATATTAAGTTGATTATACATATTATTAAATCGACATACATTCATTTTAAAGGGCACATGTGAAATATTATGAAATTAATGAAAATATTCAAGTTAACATACGACCTAATTTAGGTTTAAGCTATCTAAAAAATTAAATGAAATGCCAAATCAGAAAAGATATTCTTTGTTACCATTAGATTTCCTTGTTAGGAATGTTTTAAGTGCGTAGAAATCCGTAAAGTAAAGTGTAAAGTATCCGTAAAGAGTCCGTAAAGTGACTAGACTCACCAAGGATACCACCTGAAATTGTCCTATATAATCATATTACAAGATGAACCGTAAGAGAAATAGAGTGAATAAGATAGCCTCAAGTATTAGCAAGTTGAAGTGCCAGTAGGCAGAGCAAATAGTGCGTAGATCTGATAGCCTGATTATGCGGAAAGGTTCTCGAGTTGCGTTCACATGTTAGGAAAAGCGTAGGGCGATTCTCAAATAAATGGCCTCTTACCAGATGGTTGACTCGGTACTAAGTCGTCTAGGCAGTTACCAATGCTGGTAGCTGGAGCTCACATAGTTCATTGATAAATGCAAGAAACAATGTTGGGTCTAACACACTTCCCTGCGGTACACCCATCTTATGTCTTAGAAAGACAAACAATGTCTGTTAAAATAAATTAATGAAAACTACTAAAGTTCATGAACAGTAAACTTACAGCAGTTCTTGAACTTCAAACAGTATATCTGTTAGTTAATTATTTTAAATTAATATTGCGACTTGGCCCGATTGACTATCGACTGGCGAAAGGTCGCTAGTGGATGATGCTGGTGTATTTGGCACTGAATGTATGTGTAATCCATTGCTGGACGTAGGTATATAAAGATTCAAATTAGATTTCCAAATTATTTCTTTAAAGAGATCATCATCACCATTTCAGCCACATAATGTCCACTGCCGAACATAGGCCTCCCTCAATAAATTCCACAACAACCAGTCGGAAACTGCATTCAGCGGCACCTGAAAACTTCTTCAGGTCATTGTCCATCTTGTGGGCGGCGTCCCAGCCTACGCTTGCCGGTACGTGGTCTCCATTCGAGAACCTTTCGGCCCCAATGGCCGTTTTTCGGACTATGTGCCCTGCCCATTGCCACTTCAGCTTGGTAATGCGAGTGACTATGAGGAGAACATAGAAGAATTAAGAGAGATCATGGATTTTTTTACCAAGTGTTCAAGCACGTCTCTTTCATTAGGATAGTCTGTGCTCAAGAGCAAGCCCATCATGAATAATAAAAGAAGTGTATTTAGTGAAGTCACTAAAGAATAACATGGAATAGTTGAGAGCTTTTGATACTATTTCTAAATATATTATTTAAGAACTACGCATCTAGATAAGCTCTAAGTCACCCTTCTGTTCATTCGTCGTAATCAGATATTTAATGTGAGAGCTGTCATTTTCAAGGGTGATTAGATTAACTTAAGGCCATTAGTGCCATATACTCGGAATAGTCAGTACTCTACTAATTACGAGTTGAACGAACTGTCGAATGGAGGAACTTTTTCAATGAGAATCGTATATTGTATCGGGCATATCAGTTTGTGAGTTATTACTGGGGAAATGGCTTTAACTGCTAAATTGTTAGATGGTATTTTTTAGGCTATAGCTACTTTAAACTTTGCCATCTTAATGTGGTTGGTGTTTGTATGTCGGTGAGTGTGATTCCAAGCTCTATGATAAAAAGTTGAAAATTACAAATTCTGTTATTGTTTAACGCTGCCACGACATGCACCAATTTATGCATTTTGAAGAATGTCTATGAATTTATACCAGAAAATAAAACTACTCGTAAACAATATGAAAAAGCTTTTATCCGGACATAAGTGCATCTAAGAACATACACGTAGGTTTTAATTTAAGCAGTGAGAATAACACCACATTTTTACAACTCCTTTCTAAAATATGGAATTAATAAAAAAATATATTGTATTTAATAAATCAATAAGTATAAGACGCTTCTGTTAAAAAATAGATTTCCTTAAAGTAAAGAGTTGTTATACCCAATATCAGCTGAGTCCTACAACAAAACCATTTGATATAATCATCATCATCATCATCATCAGCTCATTAAACGTCCCCACCGAGGGGCACGAGCCTACCCGTATAGGGTGATTAGGCCTTAGTCGTCCACGCGGGCCCAGTGCGGATTGGACGACTTCACACACAACCTTCGAATCTCTTCGCAGGCGTGCATGAAGGTTTCCTCACGATGTTTTCCTTCACCGTATGAGCGTCGGATAACGTACATATATTTTCGAAATTCGAAAATACATTGGTACGTGTCGGGATTTGAACCACAGCCCTCCCGGTAGGAAGGCGACAGTCCACACCACTGAGCCACCGACGCTCTTAATATATATATATGATATAATACTGTGTTGGTATAATGTATGTATAGCCTTGGTATAGCCCAAATATAGCATGTGCGAGAAAACAAACAATATAACCCACCTTTTTGAAGCCTACTCTAATTGATTATCATTTATAGCGAAAACAATGCGGCTTCGATTGTTAGGCCAAACAAAACATGAAGGACTACCGCTATTAACCACAGATGTCTATTAAAGCTTTGCCGGGACAAAAAGCGTGAAAAAGCCCTTAGATATTGATAAAATTACTAGGTGGTAGATTCAATATCGAGTCGACTAGGTAGGTACCACCGCAGTGCCAGATATCGTCCTGTGAAATAAGAGTGCTATGCACATTTGTGTTGCGGGATGAGGGCACTGTAGCTAGTAAAATTACCGGGTATAAGACACCTAACATCTGTTGTCTTGGGTGACAGCAGATAATAATAACTGTCTATCAGTTGTTGGTCTCCTTAATGCCCCTCTGTCATGGTCAGACGTATCAGTTACCATCTGGTAAGCGTCCTGACCATGCTGTTCACTTCGTTACATAAAAAAAAGTTTCAAGGACCTACTCTTTTTATTATAATTCAAATCTCGAGCACCCCAGCTCTACAATTTTCGGAATTCAACTTATCATAATTTAAGAATTCCAGAAACAAGTCAACCTCGCCGGTCCGTAGTTACTACATCCAATCAGACAAGGAACGAGGGTCTGGTTTTCTGATACATGCACACTACCAAAATTCCGAAAGTAAAATTTGTAAATATAAGTTAACGGAAGACGAAGCGTAGGCCGACCCCCAACCAGATGGACTGGTTTAGGTGTTGAGTAGCAGATGGATGTCAACTGCAAGTGATCGGTCCGCGTGGAAATCATTAGGGGAGGCCTTCGTTCAGCAGTGGTTCTAGGTTGTAATGATGATGATGAAGCTCAAATAGTATATAGTGCGTATAAGTGGGGAGTTAACGACTGCTATCCTACCATTGTACCCGGGACCAATGTATTATCGTGCCCTCCGAAGCACAGGACCATCTTTCTCAGACAATCTGGTGATTCAGCCTACAGTGTCTTAATCAAACTGAAAAAAACCCAAAGTGACTTTCATTATGCGATTTGAACCCACGACCCCGGATCTTGTAACGATCTAATCCATCGCTGAACGCACTAGACCACAAAGGCAATTTGTTTCTACATAAATATAACCACTGTCATTCACGCAGCGCCATCTAGCCCCAAACTAAGATTCTAAACATATTTTTTTTGTGAATACATATATATTTTGCAAAATATTAGCTATGTAACGTCTGTTAAGTTTGCGTTTATGTTTATATTTGATAACATTACGTAAGTTATAACTTATAGTTTGGAGGAAGTACACAACTATGTTGTTATCAGTAAAGTACTGTGTTTGGATAGCACGTAACTTACTTAAAGTTTGATGAAGTTAGGCGATAACACTTGATCAGTTTTCGTATGTTTACTATTAAATAATCTAACTTTGGAAGGTTTCCGGGTATTAATCGATTTAGTTTGTTTTGTTAGTCATTATGAGAAACGAAAAATATAAAGATAGGTTTTTATGAAATAATTTTCAATTGCAGTCTGTTAGGTCTCCCCCATTTCTGCATTTCCTCCGCATTCCGAATCCTGCACCAGCGAACTTTGGCAAGTCGTCGGTCAATCGAATGGAAAATTTTGTGTGATACGACCCATTTAGACTCTACGAGCAGCACATTTATTTTCTTTAATAGCATAAAGTACTGATTTCAAAAAGCGCATAAATTCACACGTAGCACACGAGCAGATATTATAAATATGAATTTCTAGCTCTTAAAGTTAACGATATAACAAAATCTTATGTCTGTACATAATCGCCTATAAAATACTGTATTTAAGGTCATAGACCACACTTAAGCCCTATTTGATAAAATCAATGTCGAGGCTGTCGGCAGCTCTCACGACGTTGCTTCAATACCATATATTTAAATGTACTGGCGATAACATAAATGTAACAAAACTTTAATTACTACTTTAAAATATTTAATTAGTTAAGGTACCTACACCAATAATTTTGCATACGAAAGCTATGAATTTTACACATTGGTTTGTATTAATGCCAATTATAGCCTTGGCAACTTTAAACTCATCAGTTATAATGCAAGTACCTGTTTATATATTTGCTGTATAAATTTTAAATGTTAACGTTAAATTACAAAAAAATGAAAATAGAAAGTTGTGTCCCATCTCACAAGTATGTACTTCTAATCTAAGTAAACAATTCTCTTTAAAGGTATTCTAGGAATCGTTATAACTATGTCAATATTTTGAATTATAAAATTACTTAATCAACATCCACTGATACAGCGCTAAAAACATAAACATTTACTTGTTATAACTTCTTTATTCTAAAAATATTCAAATTTTTACATATCAAACCATACATATTCATTAATGCACGAAATAATTTCTGTACATCCCGAGGATAGAACCCGGAACTCTTGGTGTAATACCCGACTCTGTCAGTGACAATGTTATTATCGTATTGTTTTTAAAAATAAGATTAATGAAACTCACTTTTGTAAGTGACAGTATTATACTTAGCATAAAACTATTCACGCGTCGACTTGACGGATTTATATCTGTGGACGCAATTACTTATTAGAAATATCACCGGTTTGTTGCGTTATGCTGCCTTTGTTTTTAACCCCCGACGCAAAAAGAGGGGTGTTATAATTAACCCCCGATGCAAAAAGAGGGGTGTTATAAGTTTGACGTGTTTGTGTGTCTGTGTGTCTGTCTGTGGCACCATAACTCCCGAACGAGTGGATCGATTTTGATTTAGTTTTTTTTGTTTGAAAGGTTATTTAATCGAGCGTGTTCTTAGCTAAGAACACGCTCGATTAAATAACTACGGCCCCCCAACGCGAGGTTTTCTTTTAGAATTATTAATAGATTCTTAGGTACTTTAACATTAAGTTTCTTTTATTATTTTTTACTTTTTAAAGGGAAATTATGTGATTATCGATATAATCGAACTCGACAGTTAATATTTTAGGTTAACAAAATAAGTAAAAAACATTATTACGTGTGCCGCAGGAGGGTTATTTTTTCATATACTTTTATTATAAATACATTTAAATAAATAATTTTTATTTGCAGTCTCTAGAAGGTGCAATAGGTTTTAAGATGGGTCGGATATTTTTTATTATTTACAAATCCCTACAACGTAATTAGTTTACCACCAGTAGATAGTAAAAAATCTGTGTGAAATAAATAAAATGATGTGAAAGAATTGATGAACCAATTTTTTTATATTATTTAAAACTATCAATAGATCGCGCCTTATTTGATCAACTAGGTTTTTCAAAGCACACTCCGCATAAACTTTTACTTTCGCAGGCGTCTTTGAAAGGTCGGATAAGCAATAGTTTCCCCAAAACAATGGCATAATATAAATAATTATGTATGAATAGGTTTCATTTGATATTTAAAAGGTCACTTATAGAGGCATTTGAAGGTAATATAGAAATGTCGGCTAAGCTATAGTTTCCCCGAAACAATGGCATAATATAAACAATATTCATAAAAAGGTTTCATTCGGTATTTATAAGGTTACTTATAGAGGCATTAAAATGTAATCCTCCATCTATGTTTAGTGATAGACCGGACCGTGTAATACACAGCTGTAGGGACAAGAGAAATCAGGCTAAGAACAAGAATTAAATCTAATGGAAGAAAGTTATTTCGAGTAAATTCAAAGATAAACCTGTCCCACGCAATCCCATTGAACCCTTAATACGACCCTTTTGAAAGACAGGTAGGTACTGTTTCTAATTCACCAACTTCACGTAGGTATAAATTATTTAAATTTCAATCGAGTGTATCTGGTTTTATAGGTAAAACAGGTTACTTGACTTGACTTAATGACTTTTAATTTAAAAATAACATTTCTTTTATATGATCTTTAGGTATTTTTTTAGGTAACAACCATAAAAGGTTCCTAGGTAAGAACTCAATATTTCTCATGTGATATGAATGCAGCCTCCCTTAAAAAATAATTCGTCGGACGGACTTTTCGCTGTTGGCTGGTGATGACCTTTCTTGGGTTCATTGGACAAGTGGAGAGCACATCATCAGTTCCTATCACTATCTTCTTCTTATCGAGTCGATTTGGATTCACAAGTTAAATATAATGCGACCAATATTGGACCACTTTGATCGCCCTTTCATTTGCTATCTTGAGGTCCAGGAAACCGCACAAAGATGGAAAGTATAGGCAAAACAGTAGGTGTTTCATTGTCCGACGGACTCCACCACAGATTTCCCAATACAGGAGATGGGGCAAGCCGCGTTTAAAATGCGACAAATGTAAGCTCAACGAGCATATACTGGCTGCCAGTTTACGCTCTGTGAGACGAGTCAACACGCACGAATATTAGAAGAAATTACCGCTTTTTTCCAAAATGCCATCCTGTGCAATTGTAACATGCCATAATCGCAATGAATCAATAAATGCACCAAGAACTATAATAACTTTTCACAAGTAAGAACCGAAAAGAAATTGCGACACTGGGACTGCCTATAAACTTGGCGGCTTGTCCAGTCTAATTGTATATTCGGATGTCTGTGGACACCACAGTCATACCTCTCACTATGTGTGTGTGTGGTTACACTACTGTCACTTCAAGTACTCTTGTTTGACAAGAGCACTTTTCGTTTACACATGTACAGGGTAAAGACATCAGTCGCTTTAGTGGTGTGTGTAAATATTAAAACTCAGACGAAAGTATCCTTAAAAATACTTATTAAAGTAAAGATATTTTGAATTTGACCAAAAGTTCTTTCTCTAATTTACTTTGTAATGTTAAAGTCGCACAATAAGTCCAGTGAAAATAATCTATCGAGCAATGGCTCTCTGGATTTTGAATGCTAAAGCTTTGTAAAAACACAAGCTTACTTAGATAATGAAAAGATCTATTATTGTAACGATTGCTTTATCAGAGTTTACAATCAATTTTAATGAATTCGTAGTTACGTCGCAACTTTATTATCTGTTGACAAATCCGTAGTCACTATTGCCATTAAATAATTCATCGTATTGCAAATTGTATCCCCCATTAAACGCGCCTTGGATAGAAGGAAAAATAATCTCACTCATTTCGATTAGATTAATAAACGGGATTATTGGTTGATGTGTACGTATCATAAAGTATATATAGTTTGTTTTATAAAAGAAGGAAAACACAATATGTAATACAAATAAGGACAAAATTGTGGAAAGAAAAAATAATATTAAAGAACAAAAAGGTCCCTGACCACAGTATAAGGGGGATTGAGCTTTTAATAACAATTGTAAAAAAGTATATGTAGTACACACAACATTGATGATCATTTCATCGACGACCCATGTTGAGTAATTGGTTGAGACGGTGGCTCTTACATCAAGGGTTCCCGTGTCGAATCCCGCAGTACAAACATTTGCATGAACTTGTATGTCTGTTGGTCTGAGTGTTTCTATGTAGGTTATATAAAAAGTGTTTAAGCATCATCAGCTCATTTAACGTCCCCACCGAGGGGCACGAGCCTACCCGTATAGGGTGTATAGGCCTTAGTCGTCCACGCGGGCCCAGTGCGGGTTGAACGACTTCACGCACAACCTTTGAATCTCTTCGCAGGCGTGCGCAGGTTTCCTCACGATGTTTTCCTTCACCGTAAGAGCCGAATAACGTACATATATTTTTCGAAAACTCGAAAACACATTGGTACGTGGCGGGATTTGAACGTCAGCCCTCCCGGTAGGAGGGTGACAGTCCACACCATTGAGCCACCGACGCTCTCGACAAAAAGTGTTTGTAATATTGAAATATCCATTTATTTCTTCATGCATTTATAAATGATAAATGTCTACGGCACATATACCGAAACATTAAAAATTTTTGTCTGTCTGTTTGTCCCGGGTAATCTCTGTTGGTTATGGTTAGGCTTATCATTTACCATCAGGTTAACGTCCTGACCGTCCTGTACACTTACAACAAAAAATCACACACCACGTAATCGTAAAATGAGAAAAAACGTAAAATAAATGAACAAAATATACATAGAAAAATATTTATTATCTTCACACAAAAACATGGCAATACAATATTACAACATCTCCCATCATATCTTCATCTACGTTATCACTTGTAATACAAGG
Organism: Leucinodes orbonalis; assembly: GCA_019425675.1. NCBI lineage: Eukaryota > Metazoa > Arthropoda > Insecta > Lepidoptera > Crambidae > Leucinodes > Leucinodes orbonalis. Next base: position 83,122 of record PQWD01000623.1, read on the forward strand.
AATGTACTGCTGGCACCACATGGGGCTGGTGGTAGAGAGTGCTGACGTGGGACACCGCGAGTGGTGCGGAGTGGATGAGTGGTGGTACCACGGGTGGGTGGTACACGCTGGCGACGTGGGGATACACCACGATGGGTTTTGGTGCGCTGTGCGCAGCGGATAGTAGACAAAGTAGAATTATCTGGAACGAAAATGGAAAATATTTCATGTGGTTAACCATTGAAAGCGGGAATCGAGACACAATGGAAATTCTGTCTGTCGCCTTAAGGCGTTAAATAAATAAATATCCACTGATATTCACACAGCGCCATCTAGCCCCAAGTTAAGCGTGAAGCCTGTATTATGGGTACTAAACAATGGATAAACATACTTATATACATTTTTTTTTGTAAATACATACATATTATACATAGAAAACACCCAGACCATTACAAATAGACATGTTCATGCACAAAAATGTTTGTACTGCCCGGGGATCGAACCCGGAACCCTTGATGTTGCAGTCGACGTCTCAACCGCTACACTAAATGGGTCGTTGGTAAAGTAATATTTTTGTGTATGAACATTTCTGTTTGTGTTGCTCTAAGTGTTTTATATGAATGTTATTACAACAAAAAGTATATGTATATGTTTCCCAGTTCTTAGTAACCAAAGTATAAACTTGCTTAAACTGGGACCAGATGATCGTCATCAGCTCATTATATGTCCACCGAAGAGCAAGAGCCTACCCGTACAGGGTAGGTCTTAGTCGCCCACGCGGGCCTATGCAAATTGACCGACTTCGCGCACATCCTTTGAATATTTTCGCAGGCGTGCTCAGGTTTCATGACGATGTTTTCCTTTACCGTAAAAGCATCGGCTAAACGTATATATAATATCAAAAAATCGAAAATACATTAGTACGTGGCGGGATTTGAACCTGCACACTCCAGATCGGAAGGCAAAGTCCACCAATAAGCCACTGACGCTCTTGTTCTAGATCAATTAAAGCCTACGCCTAAGTAAATCTGTTCACCCACATATTTTAATAGACAATAACTCAAAGTGGTCCGTTAATTCGGGCATTCATTTTACTATCTTCAAACAACATAAAATTATTAGGTCTGATTTATATTGGTGCTTAGTGGGTCAGGCACCGCCAGATGGGAGAATTTGACATTTATAGGTTAAAAAGTAGGTTAGGCAAATTAGGTTTTAGCTTTAACTAGCGATACGCCCCAGATTCGCACGGGTATTTTCAGCTCTACTATGGATGCAAATTTCTTTTTGGAAAAGTTATAACGTATCTTTCAAATGACGTTCGTGGAAGGCTACAACTTTCCAATGGTGCAAGATTTTTTGAAATTGGTCCAGTTATTTCGAAGGTTATCAATCAATTATATTACATATAAATAAAATTAAAGTGTCTGTTTGTTATATTGAAATATTTTATTTTTGACTTAACGAAGCGAGCTTAGATTATGTTTTACGCGGGAAGAGCTAGTTTTTATATAAATGTGTTTTTGCAATGCGCTACATTTTAACAAACATTGCTATCTGCATATAACATAAAATGTTGCACCGAAGCAACGGCATTTTGATTTGGGCCTGTCTCAAGTAAAAAGTATCAAACTATCCAACTAAAGGTCATCATCATCATCAGCTCATTAATCGTCCCCACCGAGGAGCACGAGCCTACCCATATAGGGTGATTAGGCCTTAGTCGTCCACGCGGGCCCAGTGCGGATTGGACGACTTCACACAACCTTCGAATCTCTTCGCAGGTGTGCATGAAGGTTTCCTCACGATGTTTTCCTTCACCGTAAGAGCGTCAGATAACGTACATATATTTTCGAAAATTCGAAGACACATTGGTACGTGGCGGGATTTGAACCGCAGCCCTCCCGGTAGGAAGGCGACAGTCCACACCATTGAGCCACCGACGCTCCAACTAAAGGTATTTTAATCAAATACAATATAAAAGGGTACGATCTCTTACGGTTCGATGACAAATAGACGGACCTGTGACAGGTAAGAAATTCCAAAAGCGTATTGGTTTGAGAAATACCTACTGAATTAATGAATGATGGATCCCACCGTTTTCTGTCATGGTCGCCATGACAGAAAACGGTGAATCTGAGGCGCTATAGATATTTTAGTAATATAAGTACTATGAGCTAATCTATACTAATATATAAAGCTGAAGAGTTTGTTTGTTTGTTTGTTTGAACGCGCTAACCTCAGGAACTACTGGTTCGATTTGAAAAATTCTTTCAGTGTTAGATAGCTTATTTATCGAGGAAGGCTATAGGCTATATATCATCACGCTACGAGTAATAGAAGCGGAGCAGCAATGAAGAATGTTTCAAAATCGGGGGTATTTTTTCATACTTGGAGCTTCCGCTGCGTACGCTGAGTAAACGGTTAAAGTTTCACAACAGTCATGTATGAGAGTATTGTTCTCCTTTTAAAGGTCTACAAGGAGTAATATGATAAAACACAATGTTCGAATATTTTTTTTTATACCAACCGAGAGTTCGAAGAGCAAATGTATAATTTAACTTTCTGGTTTTGAGCTTGCTTGACTCGTAAGGATGATTAGAAAACAAATATCAATACACGGAATAACTAATACCTACCAATAATTGGGTAAGTGCATGCAGTCAATAAAAACTACGCCTTATTCATAAAAGTAGTTATCATCATGATCAGCTAATTATATGTCCGCAACGAGCCTACTCGGTTCTGCTAACTACTTTTTAATATCTTCGTGGACATGCGCATATTTCCTTACGATTTTTACTTTACTGTAAGGGTGTCGTATAAACGTACATATATTTTCGAAAATATATTAATACGTGACGAGATTTTAAAAAGCAACCGGAAGGCAACAGTCCACACCAATGAGCCAACAACGCTCTAATAAAACTAATTGAGAGAGTATGGTAAAACTCCGAGCAAAACACATATTTTCCTGGCATCGATTTCCTTCCATTATTTTTTAATTGATAATTTGAGTGCATTTGACTGCCACTTCACCTGATGGAAAATGACGTTCGCGTGATACATCTTAAGTTGACGTTAAGATGTATCACGCGAACTCAAATAATGTCAAGTTTGACCTGAATTTAAGACCTGAAGTTAATATTTATGTAATATCTATCAATTCACTTACCGCACGGTACATTGTACTATAAGTTCTAATTTAATGTCGAATAAATAGCAAAAATTTAAACCCAATGGTGTTCAAAAGCCAACTAAATCTCCCGTCCGAGTCTGACAAATATATACCCACCGTCTCTTCTTAGTATTTAATTACTGGGTCTAGTATTTACATCGGTTCCGACCATATACGGATAGGCATCCAAATACTTTGACCGTTTAAACCGCACAAATGTACACGTGTTGTTGAAAAACCACCATTGAACCAAACGTTTCTAGGATTTCTTTAAGGAAAATTCTTGATTAATTACTACTATGAGAACTTCAAAAATTTTACGGTAAAATTCCCGCGAAAGAATTGTGAGGTTTGATTTAATGAAAACGTTTGAAATGTACTAAATTATCTAGTATATTAGGCAAAACAATGTCTTATTATCTTCAATGACGCTCTTAACGGTACAAATTTTACACAAAAACCTTAAATAAACAATAAAATTAGATGCATCAAATGCAACAAAAGACATCGCGTCATTAGGGCAAAATTTTCATTCATAATCACGTCGCTCGCTACATGTCATAGTGAAATAGTAGTATGCTCGTCCTTTTGATCTTGTACCCTTTTAATGACGCCTTAAGGTCAAAATTTTAATGAATAATTTTGTGTCATAAATATAAAAATAAGACAACGTATGTGTCGTGATTGTGCATCTAGTAAATTCATTGTTTATCTCAGACAACAATTAAATTCAATAGTGTCAAAAGCGTTACTGAATTCCCTGTTTTGGATTCTTTGCATTCATGCAATTAGTATAGTCATGAAGAAAATGGACCTGCATTCAATTACAATAAATACCAGTAGTCGACACATTAACTTGACAACTTGGATCGAGGATGACCGGTTTTGTACTAATGTGGCATCAACGCCATCTACGGAAGAATTCGGTGAACCGCTTTGGCTCCAATTGTATCGATGTCTGTGGGAATCGAATCGCATTTTTATGCTTACATGTACTTTGTTTAGAAGTCGTATAGATAAAACTACTTTTCGGTATTCATAGTCTTGTATGGATACTAAGTATTGTTCATGTACTTGTTAATGTTTTACAAGCCTAAGGGCTTATGCCAATTGTTTGTTTTGTCTATTCTTAATTAATATCATTACCAATATCTGTTTAATAAACGACATCACGTTTGTTCTCACGTGGCAGCTGATTATTTACACTTGTATTGATTGGCGACAGTGGGTAAATTATTGGGATCGCTTTTTATATGTTGCATGACATTTGGGAGGAAAAATTTATATCATATTTTGAAAAATTTTAACTTTTAATTTTCCTTTATATGATGTTTGATTCTAGTAAAAAAGTTGACTCGATTAATTTGCCAAAAAATAAGTAAAATAATTATTTATCACTTGTACCTGCATTACGTTCCAATTCGTAAATATTACAGTAGTAGTAATTCGTACAGCGTCACTGGGCAATTGGCAAGTGTAGATGGCTCTCAGCAAGCTACAGCATTTTCATAATATCCACTCTTAATAATAATAATAATAATAAATCATTTATTTTGCAAGAATATGGTTACAATTTGGTGTTCATTTCAATACAATTCCACATACTCAGTCGAAAATTCGACGTGCAAAAGTTTTAGTAGAAAATGTATATAACTGTCTTAATATTTTTTACATGAATAATAATTTATTTAAAATTTTAAACATTCATATCTAATATAATATATCATATTTTTTTTTTATTATTTAAAACCATTAATTTGAATTTAAATCATGATGTCAAGAATTAATATTATGTAATTTATGTCAAATCCTATCTTTAAAAAAATCGTCAATTTTATAATACATTTTATCAATAAGAAACTTATGTAAATTATGTTTAAATTTATTATAAGGTTGTTTTGAAAATGTCAGGAATTTTATTATATATTTTTATGGCCATACAATAAACATTTTTTGAATATAATACCAATCTTGATCAGGGACACACAATTTGTGTCCTTGTCTACCTTTGTAGTTTGCTGTGAAGTTTTTCTTTGTAAACAATCCTGGATATTTATGTACAAAATTTCCGATTTCATAAATATATAGCATGGTACTGGTAAGATATTCAACAACTTAAACAAACTTAGTCTAAAATCGTATTTATTTATCTTATTTACTGGCATTTTCTCACATCTACAGTCGTTAATATAAAAAAACGTCCATTAATTTGACACCAAGTGCAGTCATAATGATGCATTTAATTATAATGATCGTGGCAATTGCTGGTAAGATCGCGCGCGGCGTGGCGCTGAGCATTCTAAGGCGCACGTGGAATGTTAAATATCCGTATATATGTCGGTAGGTGCAACTTGAATGCCTTTTTGAGCAAAAACAATTCGGTACCACACAAAAATAAGTAGTGATGTCAAAGACAAAAGAGTATGTCTTTAGAGCCATGATTTTAGCGTAGTTGTTATTTACTGACAAATATGACATAGGAATATTTAAGAAAAGAGCGTTTTCCTTCCTAAAAGGCAAGCAAGGTACCAGTGGCACTGGGCGGATGTGAACGCTTGCCACCAGGTGTTTCTCTTGCTCGCTTGCTCGCTGGGAGCACCCTCTATCATTAAAATTGGCCAAGTGTGAGTCGGACTTGCACGTGGAGGGTTCTGCAGCAGCAAGTAACATAAGATAGAATTATTTTTTATTTTCTATGAAAAAAAATTTAATATGAAAAAATAGTGTTTTTTTTTTTTATAACATAGGGAGGCAAACGAGCATGCGGTTCACCTGATGGAAAGTGTCACCGCCGCCCATGGACATTTGCAACAGCTGAGGTCGCAGGGATGCGCTCACCGATTATGACGTATAAAGTTCAATGAATGGGGAACCCCAAAATATTTTAATTTTTTTTCAAGTTTCTTATTAAAACCTAATAGCGGTTTACAGGATAAATATACGTTTAATGTTTGAATAGTGTAGTGCTTATAGTTTCAGAGAAAAAAGAGGTTGTGTTATTCGGACGGACGGACGGACGGACAGACAGACAGACTTGACGAATCACTAAGGGTTCCGTTTTTTTGCCATTTGGCTCCGGAACCCTAAAAACGGAGTTTTGAATTTAGAATAGATCATTGTGTTTTGATCAGATTGAAGCAATTATAGAACGGTCGTCATCAATAAAGGTGATCCGTGGTAAAAATGCAACCTCTTTTCTACGAGAAACTTGTCAATGTAAAAAGAATATTATTAATTGATTGTTTTATGTTTTTTCTCTTCTCTTTTACATTTGTATATGGCTAACGTGTTTTCTTCTTTTAATATATTATTTTAATTTACCAAAAGTTGTTTCGCTCATAAGTCTAGTATTCAATATCTCCACATATTTCTATGGTCCTTCGAGCCGGATACGTCATTGCTAAATTTTGCATGCAATATACTCGTTATTAGGATAATCCGTACCAACCCCCTTATCGCCTGAATGAAGATAGATGATGATGATAATACCACATCTTCACGTTTTTTCGTTATCAATATTATCGGTGCCATCTTAGGTCTATTTTCATTGTGTCATATTTGTCATACAACTAGACGTAACAGAAAACCCTTTGTGTTAGACAAATACTGTTAAAATTGACCTATAAATGGCTAGTGTTATTTTATCTATGTACAAATATTCTATGGTTATTTAAGTTCATCAGAGTATATTTATTTTTAATATGTGTTATCCAGTGTATGTATTGTTTGTATAAGTATATATATATACATATATTTTGGTGTTATATACTGTTATAGTTTTGTTTCTTTTTTCATATACCGCACCCAATTTAATTTTTCTGCTTGACCCGAAGGTAAACTGGTAGAGAATGCCTCTAGGCATTAAGTTCGCCTTTGTGCTATTGTATTTGGTGCATAAAGAATAAATAAATAAATTCTGTACAAAGATTTATTAAATCTCAACATTAATGAAACTAGAACACAATTACAATTAGTTTACGTCTGTATATCACGAACGAAATGTCTAAGCAGTTGTATGTCCTTAACAGGAGTGCAATATGCTTGTACGCTAAACGGTACTAGTCATATGCACTTTAGTACACTAAGCAGAGAAGCCAATAGATGAGGCAAATTTGTGATTTGATTGCACCATCCAATTGAATTTTTTGTTTGACTAACTCACATTCTATAGTTCAGTGAGATATGAGTAGCGATTATAACATTTCTTTTCTCGATTGAATCTATAACTAAGATAGTATGTCAAACTATTTGTTATTACTGTTAATAAACATTATTATTAAAGTACTGTGTTGATATGCTAAGATTTAGTCCAAAACATTTTCAGTTGTATAACAAAGTTCGTACTTTACAGGTGTTATGTTTTAATGTTGTTTAACGCGCCCTTATACCGTACCATATAGATCTTTAGCTATACGCAATTGTATGCATCACTCATTCAGTTAGACGATCATATTCAATGTAAAATGTCTATGTCAGTTGCAAATAAAATCGTAAACAAGCGCACGTCTTTCACACTCAATATCCCAGTTATAGTGAACCTTAACGTCTAGAACATATGGTCGAAATCGAAGCCGGATTTTTTGCGGACAGCTCGCATACCTGCCGTAGGCCGGGCCATCAGTACGAGAACAAAGATTCTTGCATTCCAACGCGATAAGGAGTTGTAGTTACGACCTAAAATATAATTATTGAATCAATATGACGACTACGGAACAACAAAAACTTCTTTCTGTGCTAGAAGATACTGCAAGAATGCTACAAAAGGCTGAAACAAACCTTAAAAAATGCCCTAAGACCCGGCTAACTAAAGGTTATATTGAAGCACGTATTACAATTATAAATGATTATTGGAAAACATTTAAATCTGCGCACCACGACCTAGTGAAATGCACGCCTAAGGAGATAAAGGGAACATTATCTTATTTCCTTAATGATGAATTCTATATATATGAAGAGTTATATAATGTTTACATGGCGACTTGAAAGATTTACTTAACACACTTACTACGACGAATATGGAAACTTGTTCAATGAATACCAGTAGTGAATTAAATAATACGTCACATAGTATCGTGCATTTACCGCGCATCCATTTACCTACATTTAATGGAAACTATGAAGAGTGGCCCACATTTAACGACTTGTTCAACTCTTTAGTGCACAATAACACATCTTTGAGTGATGTACAAAAACTACATTACCTGAAAACAAGGTTAAATTAAATTAAATTAAATTAAATAAAGATTTCAAAACACGCAAAGCCTGCTTGCTATTTATTTCAGTCTTGTCAGGAGTTGCTTGGAATACTGTTCTGTAATCTGGGCACCTAGTTACACTGTACATTCTGAAAGAATTGAGAGTGTCCAAAAAAGTTTCTCAGAATGTTATCTTTCAGAACAGGACTCCATCGTAGGCTTACATCTTATTCAGTCAGACTTCAGCATTTTAAAATAACGACTCTTCTAGTACCCGCAAGCAGCAGGATCTTTTAAATCTACATAAAATCGTACACGGTATCTTTGATTCACCTGATTTACTTTCTCTCTTAACTTTAACGCACGAAATCTTCCCGTAACCGTAAAAAGCTTTTATATTACAAATATTTAAAATAAACACATCATTTTTCAATCCAGTGGTTAGAATGTGCCGGCTATACAATGAAATGCTTCAGAAGACCATAATCGTGAAATAGATATTTATGAGCCTATACACGTTCGCTTTCGTTACAGGGTAAAACAATGCCTCAGCTGCGCTTTCCCTCTTAAAGTAAAAATTAAACCATCATATTATGTTTTGGGTTTAATTTGCGAATATGCTATGCGATTTCTTTTTTTTTTTTCTTTTTGGATGTCTAATGTTTACGTTTTATTATTGATCATGCTGTGTTTACACGTTTTTTAGTAATAATCTAGTTTAAGACTACAATTGTTACTGTTATATTTTTTGTCTTGATTGTTACTTGTTGTGTATGCCATACAATAAATAAATAAATAAATAAATAGAGGCGGAAACGTTACTCAGGCATATAAGTGTCACATCCGATAATTATTTACCAGCATGGGGTATATTGAGATCGAGGTATGGCAACAAGAGATTAATTCTAAATAGTATCATGAAGAGATTGTTCAACCAAAAGAAGATGACTTCTCCATCAGCTGCACAAATCAAAAATATATTAGATACAACTTCCGAATGCTTAAATAACCTTATTAATTTAAAAATATCCATAGACTCTTGGGATCCATTAATTATATATCTTCTGATTCAGAAGTTGGACCCAGAGACTCACAAAAGTTGGGAAGAAAGTGCATATAGGGACGAAGCTCAACCATTGCCCACTTGGCATGATTTTAAATCATTTTTGGAGTCTAAATTTAGAACTTTGGAATTAATCACTACAAGTACACGAGAAATGAAAACAGTCAAGGAACGCTCGTATCATGTTGTCACGTCAAATCAAGAAAGATGTTGTGTTATGTGTAAGAATAATCACACCCTATGTCATTGCAACGATTTTATCAAGCTTGAACCAATAGAGCGAAGTGAATATGTTAGAAATAAACAGTTATGTTACAACTGTCTGGCACCCGGACATTCAGCATTCAAATGTAAGTTGAAGATGTCCTGTAGATTATGCAACCGACGGCATCATTCCCTACTCCATGTTAAAAAGGCATCAGAACCTGCGGCTTCATGTAGCACACCACCACCGCAGTGTTCAGCACATGTTGTAGATGAGGAACAGGTACAAATACACACAATGATGGCGTCACACCACACTGTCAGACATCAATTTGCACTTCTTGCTACAGCCATAGTGGAAGCAACAAATGAACATGGACAAATCATTCCACTACGTGCCCTGATCGATTCGGGTTCTCAAGCTACTTTCATAAGTGAGAAGGCGGCTCAGCTGTTGAGCCTCAAACGACGACGAGTCAAGGGTTGTGTTATCGGTGTCGGATCAACAAAGGCTGAAATTAAATATGAAGTACAATTAGCAATCTCGTCACATTCAGATCAGTTATTTAGATTACCAATTCAAGCATACGTCATGTCAAAACAAATAACAACAAAAATACCATCCAAGAGAATAGCAAAAACTTTTTGGCCACATTTGAAGAATTTAACCCTGGCAGACCCAACTTTCTTATCACCAGGATCTGTAGATTTGCTGTTGGGTGTAAATGATTATGCTAAAATCGTGCAAAATGAGATTATAAAAGGTCCTCCAGGGACGCCAAGCGCACAAAAGACACACTTGGGCTGGATTATTTTTGGAGAAGTAGATAATAAAGAAGATGACCATGCATATGTAGTTTTGCATCAACAGATAGATGTTGACGAGATGTTAAAGGCAATGTGGGAGGTTGATCATGAATCTAAGAGAAAATTATCATTAGAAGAAAAACTCTGTGAGAAGATTTATGAGGAGACTACAAGTAGAAATGAGAATGGAAGATACGTAGTCAAGCTACCATTCAAAGTTGATAGTCCAAAATCACCTAAAGGAAACACAAGAGAAATAGCTGTGCAACGATTTAAACAATTAGAAAGAAGATTTAAGAGAGACTCAGATTTAAAAAGGGAATACAATAATGTTATAATAGAATACTTAGAAGAAGGTCATATGGAGAAAATACAAAACACAGATAAGAAAAATAAAGATACAGTCTACTTACCACACCACGCCGTTGTTCGTAAAGACAAAGAAACCTCACAGACACGTGTTGTCTTTGATGCTTCGTGTAAAGGTTCTAATAATGTTTCCCTGAACGATGAATTATTGGTTGGCCCGCAGCTACAGGAAGATTTGAGGCACATTCTGATGAGATGGCGTACACATGGGATCTGTTTTGTTGCTGATATTAAGAAAATGTATCGTCAGGTGTTGGTGTCTCCGAAAGATACTGATTACCAAAGAATTGTCTGGAGAAAAGATGAATCTGAAGAATTAGAAGACTCGTTGAAAATTTGTATTAAGAAAGTTCAAATTGAAGAATACAAGGAAGAGATTAAACTATTAGAATCTAACAGACAAGTAGGAAACAGAAGTACATTAAAATCCCTGAATCCATTTCTTGATGAGAATAAGATCCTCAGGGTGGGCGGTCGCTTGAGACATACACAGTTACCTATTGATAGAAAATACCCAATAATTTTGAACAACAAAAGTAGATTAACACATTTGCTTGTAGCAGATGCTCATGAGAAGACTCTGCATGGGGGAGTTCAGTTGATGCTCTGCTATCTACGATCACGATACTGGATCATAAAAGCCAAATCGGTTGTTAAATCTTATGTCCGTAAGTGCTTGAAATGTGCTCGATTGAATGCAAGTGCAAGAGCTCAAATCATGGGAGACTTGCCTAAAGAAAGAGTAACACCAGCAAGACCCTTTTTGCATAGCGGTGTTGATTTTGCAGGACCATTTCAAACGTTAATGGCGAAGGGTCGAGGGAATAAAACTGTCAAAACGTATATTGCAATATTTATTTGTTTTAGTACAAAGGCCATACATCTTGAATTAGTAGAGATCTAACGACAGAGGCGTTATTGGTGCTTTCCGAAGATTTGTAGCTAGAAGAGGAAGGTGCAGCCACTTGTGGAGTGACCAAGGCCGCAATTTTGTGGGTGCTGAAAGGGAACTTCGAGATGCCTGGAATGAAGCTAAGTTGCAATTTTCTGGAGACATAGCCTCAACGTTAGCCACAGACGGTACACAATGGCACTTCATTCCAGCATATAGTCCAAACTTTGGCGGCTTGTGGGAGGCCGGTGTCAAATCCGTTAAATACCATCTGAAAAGGATAATGTCCACTCACCTCACCTATGAAGAAATGTCGACGGTGCTGTGCCAGATTGAGGCTTGCCTCAATTCACGTCCATTGAGCCCATTAGATGACGATAAAGATAGTACAGACCCACTAACACCTGGACATTTTTTGATCGGAGAAGCGCCTATTACAGTACCCTTCCCAGAGATGATAAATGCAAATGTACATACCTTGACAAGATGGCAGCATACTCAAAAACTTATATGTGATTTCTGGAGGCGTTGGCAGAATGAATACTTGACAAGTCTGCAACAACGTCCTAAATGGCAGAAAGTTAGAAAGGAATTCGAAATTGGAGATTTGGTTTTAATTAAAACAGATAATTTACCTGCTGGGAAATGGTCTCTAGGACGTATCGTTGATAAACATCCAGGTGGTAACGGCAACACCAGAGTTTACAGTGTCAAAAGTGGAAGCACTGTAACTGAAAGAACTGTTTCAAAATTGTGTCCCCTACCAATTAGTTTAGAGTGATTACTTATTATAGTGATACATAGTTGTGTTATTTTCATTGAATAATGGATTGTTTGTTATAAAAGGACTAAATCCTTTTGGTGGGCGGTATGTTATGTTTTAATGTTGTTTAACGCGCCCTTATACCGTACCATATAGATCTTTAGCTATACGCAATTGTATGCATCACTCATTCAGTTAGACGATCATATTCAATGTAAAATGTCTATGTCAGTTGCAAATAAAATCGTAAACAAGCGCACGTCTTTCACACTCAATATCCCAGTTATAGTGAACCTTAACGTCTAGAACAACAGGAATTACAAATGTTATCTTCAACAATACCTTTAATGTTATTGAAAGAGCTAAAAAGCCTCATTCAAGGCGATTTCATTATCAAATCTGTGTTGTGCCTACAACTAAGGAGATAACGAGAAGTCATTTTCATCAACACGAAATTTTATTCGAAGATAATATTTGGATAATCCAGTATAAAGTATAAAACTTAGGAGTAAAAGACAGAAATATGTAGAATTAATTTGTAATTTAGTGAATAAATAAGGTTATTGCGTCATCAGTGGTGGACCGCGACCACAGGAACAGCCTTGACGACTGAACCGTGGTGAACAATTGAGCTGCTGTGAGCGACGGCAACGGGGGCGGTCTTCACGACAAGCGGGGCCGCATGAACGATGGGGGCATGGACAACAGGAGCAGCGTGGACGACATGAGCAGACTTCACGACGAGTGGGGCGGCGTGGACGACTGGGGCAGCATGGACCGCGTGGACGACCGGGGCAGCGTGGACCGCGTGGACGACCGGTGCAGCGTGAACTGCGACCACAGGGGAGCCGTGGTTGACCACTTGGCTGCTCTTGGTGATGGTGGTCTTGGCAGCGACCACGGGGACGGCGGCGTGTACAACTGGGGCGGCATGCACTGTGGCTACCACGGGCTGGTGGGCGACTAGAAGACCGGGAGCGGCGGCGGCGCAAGCCAAGATGGCGGCGAATGCAACCTGTTGATAATACAAAATTATGAGAATATCTTGACTTAGAAATTTGGTTTATTAACATTTTTGTGTTTATTCAGGCGTCTTAAGAGTCGACTAAGCCAATTAAATGAGTTCTGCAATTTTTTTGCAGATACTGAATAATTTTGAAATACAGAAGTGTAAAAGTATTAGGTTTCGATGTGTTCTTTGTCGTCGTAAAAATATTTTTGTTTATGGTTGCAATCGGAATTGTAAATTATGGTCTTTGATGTAAGGCCTAAAATCTCGATCGGTAATAGAAACATGCTAAATATCTTATTTCGAATTGCAAATTCTATTAAAATTTAAAGTGAATATATAATGGTGTCGATGCCATGAAGCCATAGCAATATAGGTGCGGCTGAATAAACTGAAGATGTGACTCCGGCGGTCTAAATCAATTTAACAGCAATGCCTTACAGTAGATATGGAGCAATTTTTCTTTCGATTCATGTGAAAGAATGCTCTCATATTATTTATTATGAAATAAAAACATTTTGTTTATTTAAAAAAAATAGATGTTACGAAGCCACATTGCGTACGTAAAAGGTGATCTCCAAAAAAAGCTAATATCGAAAATTCTTAATCAAATCCAAGTTAAAATCTTTGTATATATATAATTACAATATTTCTTTGATGTAATTGGAAGAATCTAAATTGTCATTTCCTTAACCGCGTGACTGTTCCATTAAGATGCTCGATAACCAACCCGTGTTTCAGGGATCGGCATTGGAACGTGAGTCTCATAGATTTAAACCGATACTCAAACTTAGCCGGCTTCCTAATATAATTTACTATGAATCTTTGAAGTAGACTCTAATTTACTCTCAAAAATCTTCAATTAATTTGGAAGAGCTTGAAATAGGAATCGGTAAACGGAATTGATTAAAATTGACGATTAGTCTATCTTTAACAGCCTCTTTCCGATTCGTCCCAACTGTAGTATCGAATTAGTTAATTTAGTTTTGTTAGAACTCTTAATTATTGAAAGCGTATTTTTTATATAAAACTTTTAATTTGGCTTCTAATAATAACTCTGATATGACTGAGAATACTTTTGAATCAAATGTTTAATTATTGCAATAAAAAAGTCAACACTAACAAAACAATTTGTAAACAAACTTACAATGGTCTGCATGGTTGTTTATTTATTTGTTTTTTGGTAAATATTAGTTGTTATATTCGCGGCGGTTGCGAGTTATCTAACGAATGAGTGTCTTGACCGGTATTTATATGGGCGCGAGCCGAAATAATACAATAAACACGCAACACTGTACTTGAATATTGGATAATAAGAGAGGTGGTATGAGAGCTTGTATGGAGAAGGCAAATTTGAACATACTGCGCCTAAGGTTGTCGAAACAGGTTGTGCTTGTTATTGGTGACCTCAAAATATGTTTTGTATTTCCTTAATTTTTGATGAGGAAGTGTTTCCCTGAAATTTGAATATGCCCTTTAATTTTGTAGCAAATAATTTGATTAGTCCTTGGTAAACACGTCTTTTACGTTTTGGTAGAGCGTCGGTGGCTCAGTGGTGCGGACTGTCGCCTTCCTACCGGGAGGGCTGAAGTTCAAATCCCGACACGTACCAATGTATTTTCGAATTTTCGAAAAATATATGTACGTTATCCGACGCTCTTACGGTGAAGGAAAACATCGTGAGGAAACCTGCTCACACCTGCGAAGAGATTCGAAGGTTGTGTGTGAAGTCGTCCAATCCGCTTTGGGCCCGCGTGAACGACTAATGCCTAATCACTCTATACGGGTAGGCTCGTGCCCCTCGGTGGGGACGTTTAATGAGCTGATGATGACGAAACACGTCTTTTACTATTGTAGAAATAGTTCATGACAATAATTTGTAAACTTATCATTAACTGTTTGAATAGGAAGGTACCCACTTGGAAATAAACTTACATCTTACATATTTTACTGATAGACAGTATTGCTGTTAAAATCTCATAATATGTAATTTAGATTCATAGTTGATTCTACAAAACACTAGTCTATTTTGTAAATATTGTGATTGTTATACTATATGAAATGATCATTATTATATATTATTATATCTTATGTTTATTTATATTTTATACTAGCTGACCCGACAGACTTCGTCCTGTCAGAAAAATTTGTATTGTGGCAGTGTTTTGTTCCTACCTTTTTTATATTCTTTGCAAAAATTATCCTGAACACAACCGTCACCCTGGTAATACTTCGGTGTGAATTAAAAATAATTAAATAAAACACTATAAGCATTTAAAAGTAAGTAATTTTAATGAACTTTATATAATAATAGCAATAAAGCTCAAATTGATTCTACGTTTTAGTTAGAAAACGTTTGTATGTGAAAAAGAAAAGGGCTGTTTCTCGCCGTAAGAACCATCCTTGGACTTTAACGAACATTTTAAAAAAAGAATTGGCCAAACTGGTCCAGGCGTTGTTGAGTTATGCGCTCCCAACACATTTTGCGATTCATTTTTATAATATAGAAGATGTGTATATATGTTAATGTTGACATATAATTATGTATTTATAAGTTGAATTAAGCTTTTCTTACTTTGCACTGTCTTGCCCTTTCATGTTGTTAATTTTCTGTTTGTGAGGTTGTCTGGAGATCGCTCCAAGCGAGGCCGCCTGAATTGCATTATTTTCCTTCATTTGTTGTTAAATATGTATCTTTTTTTGGTGTGCAATAAAGAATCATATCTATCTATCATTACACATGTTAAACCCTTCAACTACCGCAATTGAATATATTCAACAGCCACAATAGATTTTCTATTGTTTTTGGAATTCCGGCGGTTGATACATTAAAGTTACAATAATAAGTTTGTATAAAGCATTATTTATATGAAAAGTGTATGATCGTAAACTGCTCAGCTACTTAATTTTCTGTTAAAGGAATAACATCGGATCATTGTTTTAAAAAGTTGAAAGAATCGGCCAAAACTTTTCCTGCTACTAGACCTTATTTTTAACTATTAACATGTTTTTTTTTACTTTAGTATATTTTCCATATTATAACATGTACAAGTGCTTTAATCTAAACCTAAACCGAATATATGCATTTTGTTTTGACAGCTACTAACTACTTTATTAAATCAAAATGCAACAATAAATAATACGTAAGGTACTAACTACGCTCAAGTTATGCTCAAATGCCGCGTCCGCGAGCTTTCACTTGCTTCGCGCATCGATCATACCGCTCATGGCATTCATACAGCGATTAATGAATATATAAACAGGCATGAACAAGACCCGTACTGTATGTAGGTTGATGCCAAGTTCACTCAGTCAACTGCTTACATAACTGGCATCTGCTATGTACTCTATGGGAATACTTGATTTCAACCTCGGCGGTGGAGCTCAATGAAATAGCAAAAACGGAACCCTTATAGATTCGTCAAGTCTGTCTATCCGAATGTGTATTATAAAAATAAAATAAAATAAAATAAACATATTTAATTCGGAATAAATTCCATATCGTGTTAGTAATAATGATCTTAAAAAACTATGTTAGTAAACGATGCGAATAATAATTAATCGTAGTGTCCTTGAAAAGCTGGAAGCCAGTCCAGTGCTGCATAATGGCACTGTCTGCGTCCAGCCTCGCCGCCACCGTCTGCAGGAGGCTGTTGGTGCTGCCTCGCACCCGGTACACCAAGGACGCAATGCGTTTTCTAATGAAGCCGAGAGGCTATCGACTTCAGCAGCTGCTAACATCCCCGATGCACTGCAGTGCCGAGGCAGCTCCATCAGCCCCCTGAACGCGTTATTGTACTGAGTGCGCAGAGCCACTCAGAGCGTAATAAGAGAGAGTTAAATTTCGTTGTTAGTATTATAAAATCTAACAACGAAATTTAATTTGAACGATATCTGGTTATTTTTTTTATAAGTCATAAAGGGTGAACCACTAATTCTCATAATAAAGCTGCAGTAGGTGCCTAAGTTAATATAACATATTTTCTTTTATGTGACTTGCTGTTGCGGAACCCTTCACGGGCGAGTCCTACTCGCGCTTGGCCAATTTTTATTTCACACAAGCATTAACACAGACAACGGATTAATATACTTTTTTATAAATACATATATGTATATTATAAATAGAAAACACTCAGATCAATACAATCAGACATGTTCATGCACACAAATGTTTGTACTGCCCGGGGATCGAACCTGGAACCCTTGGTGTTGTGGCCGACGTCTCATCGATTACACCAAATGGGTCGTAAACCTTTCACATGTCAGTCTATGTTCTCCCATAAATCAAAACAAAAACAAAAAGCCAACATTATAATGAGATTCGATTTTTAAAATATAAAAAATCAAAAAGCCAATGTAAATATAGTATGCGACTCTTAAAAATATCAAAAACCAACATTAATACAAGTTGACGCCAGTTAAAATATAACCATCATAATAGTCAGTTGATCACAATTTACATGACTTTTATAGCGTTTACGTTATCTTTAATAACGTTAAACGTGATAATATTATGTGTATTTTAAATCACAGCAGAATTATTCGATACCACTTTTTAATACCTTTACGTACCGATTTGGAGCTATATCAGTAAAAAAATACAATTGGTAATTGAATGATTTTTTTTCATTACCACGTCCCCAATTCCGCAAAATTTTGTATTTTTAAGGAACGTATCACCACAAATTCAGGGGGGCCGAGTGTAAGTGAATGTAACACAGTTCTTGTAGTTACAAGAACTGTGTTACATTCAATTCGGGCATAATCGAACACTACATTGTTTCTGTTAATTTTAATGAGTTCCGATACTGTAAATAAATAACTATAACTTGCATTCTACTATATAATGTCAATTTTAAACGATTAAGATCAAAGTTGTACATCATCATCATCATCAGCTCAATAAACTTCCCCACAGGGGGCACGAGCCTACCCGTACGCGTTTGTATAGGCCTGAGTCGTCCACGCGGGCCTAGTGCGGATTGGCCGACTTCACGTACAACCTTTGAATCTTTTCGCAGGCGTGTGCAGGTTTTCTCACGATGTTTCCTTCACCGTAAGAGTGTCGGATACCGTACATATAATTTCGAAAATTCAAAAACACATTGGTACGTGGCGGGATTTGAACCTGCGCCCTCCCGTTAGGATGGCAACAGTCCACACCATTGAGCCACCGACGCTCTCAAGTCGTAAAGTTGTACGCGAATATCAAATTTACAGTACGTTTAAAAAGTGTCGTAATGTCAAAAAAATAGTAGAATTGAGGCCCCGTTTTAAGAACCCGTGTTTAGTACTTTAAATAACACTGGCAGAAACATTACTTTTAAAAGACCATGTTTAATTTGCGTAACATCAGTAGCGGCTTGTGAACCAAGTGTTCCACTAAAATTTGTGTGGCGGACCGAATGTGAAGTAAAAAGTAATGTACAAAATGACCTACTTTAAACAATGCCTTAATTTCATTTAACCCTTTGACCGGAATAATCTAGACACCATTGAAACTTATTGTCTGTGACCCTTTAAAGGCATCTGTGGCGGTCAATGGGTTAGTGAAGGTACCATAATCTTTCCTTAAAATGGACGGGGTATTATTAGTACGGCTTTGGGTCGTACAAGCCTACCTTATACACTTAATACATTAGGAAAATGTAGTACTATAAGTGTTTACATTGTAAGTAAACATATACACATAAGTATTCCTCATCATCATCAAGTCCCCACCGAAGTGCACGAGCCTATAAAGTGAATAGGCCTTAGTCGTCCACGCAGGCCCAGTGCGGATTGGCCAACTTCACGCACCACCTTTGAATCTCTCCGCAGGCGTGCGCAAATTTCCTCACGATGTTTTCATTCACCGTAAGAGCATCGGATAACGTACATATAATTCCGAAAATTTGAAAAGATATTTGAACGTGCACCCTTCAGATCGGAAGAAAACAAAGCACTCTTTAATTTATCAAAACAGTCGATCATAGTTCAATGTAGAACATAACTCCCTACAATCCAAACGAGGCCAAATCGATATGATTTCCTTACCGCCAAAGCTGTTCTACACATTACCAAATGTGATCAAATGTTCGAGGTTACTATATATTCATTAATATTGACAAAATATTCTCTATAAGTTTACAAATTACTACCGTTCTAATGTCAAGTTCAAGAGAAAAACCTTGGTGTCGCCCTAAAATTTTACGACATGAAGTTTACGATCAGAGGTCAGTATGGGCTATTATATGCTTATGGACCCGAGATTTTATTTCCTGATACTATTACAAAGGGTCCAGTTGGTCATTGAAATCAAAATTTACGGAACACAACATGAAATTGCAAAAATTACTCACGTAGGCAAATTATCACATTTCTAACTCTCTTTTTAATAACAATAAACTAATTAAATCGATTAATATAAATAAAGCTCTGTCATTAAATTAAAAGTTCTAAAGCCTTGAACGCCTTACAAAATATTTTTGTATGCATTTTGTAATATCGACATGCGATCAAACAATTAGATATCAGGCTAAGCTTCGGCTCACTCAAGGATAAAGTTTTGTAAGACGAAGCTTATCTTGGATCGTTAGGAGAGATCTTACAATAAAGGAATCATTATTGTGTTAACTTTAATAATACCATTCATTGTTCATTAGATTTAAATTTATTATGCGTATAAAATTTTAATATTTGATACACTCAAAGTGAATCGATATCAAAATTACATTTCAAAATCAAACAAAAAATATATAATATTTACAAAGCACAATATGTTTACAATGGTAGGCAAATAAATGTTTAATTTAGGGAAGTTTTCAAAAAACTATAACTTTATATTAGTGCAGATAAAACCATTCTTGGAAATATATGGATGGGAATTCTAGCATATTAGTTCTCTATTGCCATATAAAAAAATATCTTTTAATACAATCTCGTCAATTTAGAATAATGAAAAGCTTAAATTAATGCATGTATTATATAAACAAATCCTATGATTGAGTTATCATTCATGCCATCTCTGCCATTAGGCTGTTGCAAAAATTTCTTCATAAAGTACATAAAACGAAATTTACTCAACATTTATCCAAATATAGGCACACATAATTGTCATTCCATCTTTAAAAGCAAGTAAACTTTCTGCTAGATAATATCAAGGTTGTCGTTGGTCAAACCTATTGACCTCGATCTTGAATATTTTGTCTGTCGGTTGCTTATGAGGCTAACTAGAACGTGGTATAACACGTGTGGTGGCATGTTGGTCAAAATCAAATTGTCTTTAATTGATTTAGGTTCAGTACACATTCGCAGCCATGGGTTTCATCTCTTCAACCTATCGCAGTCCACTGCTGGACATAGGTCTCCCCCATTTTGCGCCAGATATCTGATATCTGGCGCAAAATGGGTTTCATATTTGTAGTAAATTCTTCTAAAGTTCGTAGTATCACAGTGAAAAAAGACATATGCAGATAGCTCCTTTTTTAAAACAAGCCCACTGGTATCCCGAAATAGTGAAATTACCGGGTATAAGAGACCTAACATCTGTTGTCTCGAGGGTCGGACGCAATGTTGGAGAACAACAGTTTATCAGTTGTTGGTTTCAATCAGTGCCTCGTCATAGTCAGGCGTATCACTTACTATCGGATGAGCGTTGATATTTTGTATTAGGGAACATTACTATTAAAAATTTAGTATGCCCGCGTGGACGACTGAGGCCTAATCACCCTATACGGGTAGGCTCGTGCCCCTCGGATGGGACGTTTAATGAGCTGATGATAAACACTTGCTGTGTACTAAAATTTACTAAGCACTACTAATAGTACAATACGTCGAACCCTGTAATTACTATATCTCTCAGACAAAACGTCGTTACTTATTAATTGAGTTACTTAGAAAAGCTTATAATATTCCTATTAAGTCTAGAAGTACGTACGTTTCAGACCTAGGCACCTACCTAGGTATATAAATTCAAATTAATTTAATTCCTATTAAAAGGGTGAAAGAGTTATTATAATTTATCTGGTGTAATGATACAGACGTCGGCTATTATATTAAGGGTTCCAGGTTCGATCCCCGGGCAGTACAAACATTAAATGTTGTGCATGAACAATGAGCACGTATTAGTCTGGGTTTTTCTATGCATCAAGTAAGTTTATTGTTTATGTAAGGTGTCATAATCACACGTTACACTTACCATCAGTGAGCAAACAAACAGTTTTCTTTATAACATAAACAAGTTGCTGAAATGTAAATAGTCCGAGAGCCGGTCGTATAAAAGTCCTATGGATCAGATACGCGAAAATTTTTTTGAATATATTCATAAAAATAATATAACCATAGAACTAAAGGTCGACACCCCTGAAATGCCTGATATTGCCCGCATGCAAAATTATGACCTCACTTCCGGTTGTAATTCCAGACAATATTATTATAAATCATTATACTCATCGAAAACTTTATTTTCCCGTAAATTTTTTTCATGTATCTTATGAGTTATAATAATAATGTCCATAATTACAACTGGAAGCGAGGTCATAATTTTGCATGCAGTCAAAATCTGGCATTTTCAGGGGTGTCGACCTTTAGTTCTATGGTTTCTCAGACTATAGTCTATATTAATCTTTTTTGAATATTTTCAAAAAATTGTTCATGTATCTGATCCATAGGACTTTTATACGGCTGGCTCTCCGACTATAATTTATTGTACTGTTCAGTAAGCAAGTGTGATAAGAAACCAAGTTTTCTTGACACAATAAATCGCGATAGACTATTCCTCACATACAATATTCAGAATTTTCGTATCAAAAGCGTTTACTGTGATATTTTGTCTCGCCCCCATGCCCTCTAGACACAGCTTGTAATATGACAATACAAACTTAAATATAACTTTGAACGATAACATCGTTCTGTGACATTAGTTGTGTAATTTGAACTATTAAAGATTTGTTTGCGTAAAGGTATTTTAGGGTTTTGTGGTACATTATGAAAATGGTATTTGACGTTTACCAATATTATATACCAAGGTCATAAGTACCACGTTTCATAACTACGTGGACTTATTTTATGTAGGGTTTTATTTATATGGCAGCTTTCGATACGCAGCCACGAAATGTTGGAATAATATTCCCCCACCCATAAGAAACCTCATATATATATTATATATATATAATATATATATATATATATTATATATATATATATATGTGACCTGCTTCATTTTCCACACTCTTTTAATTTGGTCCTGCAGATCAGTGTATTTCCTTATTTTTTCAACTATTGTTGCTTGTAGATTATTAGTGTTTGGTACAGCTATATCTATAATATACGTGTGTTGATTTTGCTTATCTACTAGTGTTATGTCAGGTCTGTTATTGTAAATTGTATTGTCCGTCAATATCGTTCGGTCATAATATAGTTTATAATTTGAATTTTCTATTACATGATGGGGTGTGTATTTGTAATATGAAGTATGTGGGTTGCGACTTAATCTGTACTTCTGGACTAATTTCTGGTGTACTATGTTGACTAATTGGTTGTGTCTGTGGGTGTAATCATTTTGGGTAAGTGTTATACATGCTCCAGTAATATGTTGTATGGTTTCCGGTTTGTTGTTACATTTTCTGCACATGTCACTAACCATGGATTTGTCTTTTAAAATGTATTTTCTATAATTTTTCGTATTAATAACCTGGTCTTGTATGGCTATGATAAACCCTTCACTATTATTATTATTATATTATTATTAAGTGAACGGGTTAAACAGTACGCTAAATGGTAAGTGACACGCCTACATGACAGATGACGTATTGACGGGAACCAACTACTGTTGAAAGTAATTATTATCCGTTAACACGACACCTGTCACCCGAAATCACGAAATTGTTGGAATAGGGTATAAAATACGCAGTAATTTTACTAGCAGCTAGGGTTCTTTCCTGAAATATCAAATTACAAAACACTCTTATTTCACGAGATGATGAGTATTTATGATGAATACATATCTCGATGACTTAGTTTCGAATCGAATAACTAGTAAATCCCTAATCATTTTGATTATTACGAAAAAACTATTTAAAAAATATATTTTTTGCATTTTTCTCATTCTTCAATCCATTCTTTTATTCATGATGGGCATGCTTTTGAGCACAGCTCTAAGATTGAGCTTGCTCAGAAAAAACTATTTACTCGTTTTTTGAGTGCCACAGGGTTGTAGGTGGCCGAAAACACAGACGCAGGAAGGCCATTTCATTCATTAACCCATTGAACGCCGGGAATCCAGACACAATAGAGAATTTATTGTGTCTGGCTGGATCTTTCTCATTTTCCGGATATCCTGGCGAACCGCTTTCCTCATTGAAGTTTTTGCAACCTTTTGTAAGTCAATGGTCTATTGGCAAGATGCTGTCTCCTACTAAGAATTGTTCAGTTCCATAAAAATACTGCATTTTGATATAACCGTTTAATGTATATCTTACATTCATAAGTAATCTTCAAAAATGTATGAACAATCATAGATTATACAAAATCTTTTTATCAGTAAACATAGGATATGAAAAGAAAACAACAATAAATCAATGAAACAACGAATTTATTAAATACACGCACTAATTTCCACCATTTAATGATACAAGGTTTCATGTACTGTCGAACTATGATGGGATACCGCAGAGTCTCCAGTCTTGAAGGTGACCAGCGGTGATGAGTGCACCAACAGCGGAGCAGCATGGACGACAGCACCGTGGAATACTGTAGAACTGCCATGGTCTACTGATTGGCTGCTCTTTGTCACAGTAGTCTTTTGCATTTCCAAAACGGGTACATGCACTTCATGAACATATGGCACGTGAAGAGAACCGTGGTTGACTATCTGACTGCTCTTGGAGACGGTGGTCTTATGAGGTACTGAGAAGTGGACTACTGGAGTATGGATCACAGGGGTCTCGTGGATCAGTGGAGCTATAGGGTGGTGCACGTAAGTGCTGCCGTGGTCAACTATTTGACTGCTTTTGGTGACGGTGGTCTTTCCCAAAGGCAAGTGGACCTCGTGCGTCAAAAGAATACCGGGAGCCGAAGCCGATAAAGCCATGAAGGTACAGAAGATGATCTGAAACCAAGAACAAGAGAAAATATTACTTGAAATGTTCATTTATTAATCAGCGTATTTAGTTAAGGCTATAGTAATCATGACCTACTCAGTAAATACAGTTCAGTTTTATAATATAGATAATAGAAATTGGCTATGAAACAATATCCAATACTTAATTTAGTCCGAAAACCTTCAATCTCCGAGAGTCAATAATATCTTTAGGATTTTTATGCTTGAAATACAATATTGAGTATTTTAATGTTTACAAGGGATTTCTGCAAAAAATAAAAGCCTTAAATACTTCAGTATTATAATAAATTATGTAGTTAATCTGAACATATTTGGAATGACAAACCAAACATTATAACTATATATAGAAACTGAACTAAAAAAGTAATGCTAAAGAAATTGCTGAAAATCGAAAACGTAAATAATTAAAATCAAGTGTCACCCTTTATTTTTGGTATCAAACGTCACTCTGTAACGCGATTTTATATATTTAAGGGAGAACTGCGTTGCGAAATTAACATTAGAATGCAAATTGGCCTCATAAACACGAATAAAGCTTATATTTTTAAAGTCCAATGATAAATAATATTTTCGTTAAAATAACAAACATTTCAACCTTCGTGAACTAAGATTCGGTTGAATTATTTTGGAGTTACGAATGAACCATCAGTGACTCAATGTAAATCTTTTCATCACCATCATTACATTTCAATACCCACCGATAGAAGCTTTTCATAAAAATGGATTGAATTAGTTGTTTTGTTTAATAAATTGTAGTTGCCTGTAAGACATGTTTTTTACACGTTTAACATAAATTGCTCCATTGTAATGTATAATTTTATGTCGCTGGCAAGTCTCTATCAATAAATTATCATAACGATCACTACTAAACAAAATTCTATCACTGTATTCCATTTCGAAGAGCGTCGGTGGCTCAGTGGTGTGGACTGTCGCCTTCCTACCGGGGGGCTGTGGTTCAAATCCGACACGTACCAATGTATTTTCGAATTTCGAAAATATATATACGTTATCCGACGCTCATACGGTGAAGGAAAACATCGTGAGGAAACCTTCATGCACGCCTGCGAAGAGATTCGAAGGTTGTGTGTGAAGTCGTCCAATTCGCACTGGGCCCGCGAGGACGACTAAGGCCTAATCACCCTATACGGGTAGGCTCGTGCCCCTCGGTGGGGACGTTTAATGAGCTGATGATGATTCCATTTCAAAAGAATCTATGGTAGCCAACACTTTTGATACTCACAAGTTTTTGCATTGTAAATTGTTTTGTTCACGTCGTACGTAAAACTGATGAGTTGCATGCTCGAACGGTAACTTTTTATAGGCTTCAAAATAATCGCTCGCCCTGGATTGCGAAAATATCGGCATGTGTACTTGAATTTCTTTTGCTCTTGTTTTGGCCAAATTTAAAAAGTTAGCCAGTTGCGCAATGCAGCGGACAAACTTGTCATTTTGGACCTTGACAGTTCTTTTTCCGCCATCTTGGGAGCTGTCTAATTTTTAATTAGTGCAATAAGTGAGCTCATAGTGAGCTCGTATCAAACGATAATGCGCAATTTGTCAATCAATGATAAAATTTACATGCAATTTACTGATTAACAATTCATTTTGATTTTTTTTCAATTGTTGAAGGGCCCAAATTCCAATAGATGGTAAAATATTCGCTGGGGATGATTCCCTCCACAAATGGTAAATTATCTATTGCCATTCAAAAATAGTATTCAAGTCAAGGATTACTTAATCTATTGTTGAAGATTTGATCAGTGTCACGCAATGTCTCACAATTCATTATTTTTATTACGCATGCAATGTTCATACATTGCGTGTGATCTAGGCAGGACAGTAACAATACGATTAAGATGTATCCACGACTTTTGGGTTTCAGAAATGAACTGTTTTCCTCCCTAAACTCCGGATTCCTGATGTGCTGATAGTCACTGATAGAGGGCTAGTCGAACAGTGGACTCTATGACTTCTATGTGATATATATTCTGTATTATTATATAATACTAGAATTATAAAAAAGGCAGAGTGCATCAGAACAAACATTTTTTTAAAGACTGTCTATCGTGATGATTTTATTTTCTTTGATTACACTTTCTTACATAAAATTTTAATTGGTTTATTTCGATGTTGTTTACTATTGCATATTCATCTTCAATTGACTTTATTTACAATTTGTTATGAACTATTATATAAACCTTAAAACAATTTCTGAGTACTGATGACTACATTTAATTCTCAAACTTTGAATTAGAACTGGAAAGTAATTATTTTAGGAGCCGTACTAATAAAATACTTGGAAACTGTTTCTGTAACAGCTTTTACGTAATCGTTAACGATATCAATGTTAGAGATTAGAGATAACCCTTTGTTATTGTTTTTTATCTGCCGAAAGCGTTAACAGGTTTCTAAGCATTATTTAAATATTACCAGGTCGGGGTTTTACTATTTGTTAGTATTGCTCAAGTTGTCCATGGAATTTTCTAATTTTAACCTACATGTCTCAAGTTTAAGTCGACACCTTAGCGTAGAAAACCCTTAAAGTAATTATTGGAAAGGTAACCAATATAGTTAAATCATTTAATTATTAATAATGACTTAAATCAACACTAAACACCACAACTAACATTCATAACAATAAAAAACGTAACTTCAAACATAGTATTAGTACGCTACAGTTGAACTCATGAAGTTCCCTTTCTTTTCGGATTTCGGAAATAATAACTACCCAATGATTAGTTCTTCTGTATAAGCTTAGTAAATATCTATTATAATAATTATCATCATCAGCTCATAAACGTCCCCACCGAGGGGCACGAGCCTACCCATATTGGGTGATTAGGCCTTAGTCACCGGGCACAGTGCGGATTGGACGACTTCACACACAACTTCGAATCTCTTCGCAGGCGTGCATGAAGGTTTCACGATGTTTTCCTTCACCGTAAGAGCGTCGGATAGTACATATATTTTCGAAAATCGAAATACATTGGTACGTGTCGGGATTTGCATAATTTACATAAATTATAAAGATGCTCTTATAAATCACAATTTGCAAAAGTTTTCATAATCATTGGAAACTCTACACTAGGATATAATTATTTCTCTTTCCGCCGACATTGTTAATTGAATGCTATACGAGTATGAAAATTACTTTTAAAGAAATAACGGAATTAATGTAGGCAATGTCATGAAACATAGACGTATAAATAATAAAAATTCAACGTGCAATAAAATGATAACTGTTAGGAAACGTTTTAAAGCATATCACTATGAACAAACTTTCCTATCATTAGGATAGTCATCTATCAAAGCTGAAGTTCCTAACCTTAGCTTGTAATTAAATGAATATAGTACAATTTGAATATTCGAGTTAATCTTCTCAATTGTATTTCTAATGAGCATAATATAATTATTTATTTTGAACTTCTTGTCGTCTGATTTACTAAAACCTAGTTAAGAATATATATTGGACAATTTGTGACAGAGACAAATATCGTCTCAAGGGAAATCAGAAGTTATTTCTAAGGTTATTTAGAACAACTCGAAACCTTGCAGTTTAAGATCATTCAGGATTTTATGGCGAAATAAGTCTTAATAAATTACATGTTTCTGACAAAATCATATCAAATCACGAGGAATTTGGAATAAAACGCGACTTTAAATGTGTAGCAATTTATAGATTGTTTACAATTTATAAATTTCTTTTGCAAATTAGTAATGTGCATAATAAGAGCGTCGGTGGCTCAATGGTGTGGACTGTCGCCTTTCTTCCGGGAGGGCTGAGGTTCAGATCCCGACACGTACCAATGTGTTTTCGAATTTTCGAAAATATATGTACGTTATCCGACGCTCTTACGGTGAAGGAAAACATCGTGAGGAAACTTTCATGCACACCTGCGAAGAGATTCGAAGGTTGTGTGTGAAGTCGTCCAATCCGCACTTGGCCCGCGTGGACGACTAAGGCCTAATCACCCTATACGGGTAGGCTCAAGCCCCTCGGTGGAGACGTTTAATAAGCTGATGATCAGTCCTCTCGGTCGATACCATTTTTGAAAGAAAGTAATATTTATTATGCTCTCATATCCATATCCATACAAAAAAAATATAAATGAAAAATAGTACCAAATAGGATCACTCATCGTTTGTCTTGGTACTACGCACACCAGAACGCTGTTTTTCAGTAAAAACCTACTGGGAAGCCCAAAACCAACAACAGTATAATATAAATTTAAAAATATCTAAGAGAATGCACAATAGTACAATATTTTACAAAAAAAATATAAAAACTAATCTAAAACACTCGAAATAAAACATACCAAACTAAATTAATCAAATAAAAAAAAACATATCATACAAATTATCTTCATAAGCTATTATTAGCAGTATAATGTCAAACTTTAGCCTCTCCATGAACGAACGATTGAAGCTTGTCATTATTCTTCTGATTGAAGGAATTAATTTAAAAAGCCTTGAAGGCTTCTCAAAACAAAACAGCTTACTCATTAGACATCTAAATTAATTAATTTGTACTAAATTCATATGTATGCTTTTCGGATCACTTTGATGAAATCATACAATATTACTATGAAATCATGCAATATTACTAGCCATCCAATACAACCATTGAGCCACCTAGCCATCAAGTGATAGGAGTTTATTATTTTCGACGTTAACAACAACTCTTTGTACATTGTCGAATATACAACTTAAAGAGGAAATCTAATAGAACTCCTTTCATCGAAATTTATTGAATTTTGCGATTTACTTGATTACACTTAAAGTCAACACTATTTAATGAGAAATTCGAACACTTGAAACCAGATAGGACAGTTAATGAATGGTTCTTATCTGAACCATTATAGTAGCGGAATTTAGTAAATTTTTTTTTTTATAGAAATTAAAATGAATTAAGGAGTACAAAACGTCCAAGTTCAAATTCCTACTAATAAGTATTAGTTAAGTTTAGTTAAGATTAAATAAATAAAAGATACGTCGTATTTAAGGCTAAGTGCAGTGCATTGACTCAAGATATGCGTATATATCAAGGGTAGTTATATATATTCGGGAAGACGAGGGATTCCACATGGCTGAACTATTTAACTTCAGTTAGCGTGAAGTCTGTATTATGGGTACTAAACAACGTTTAAACATACATATATACATTAGTTTTTGTAAATACATACATATTATACATAGAAAACACCCAGAACATAAACAGACATGTTCATGCACACAAATGTGTGTACTGCCCGGGGATCGAACCCGGAACCTTTGGTGTTGCAGTCGACGTCTCCACCGCAACATCCAATGGGTCGCCAAGTACACGTTATAACAATTTTGACAGAATTATGTTCTACATTTCACAGCCGTGGTGATGTTGTTATATCTTCTTTATAATTTAGGAAACATTTTATGGTCGTTTTAATGGAGTCTTTAAAATGGGGATATTCCAGAAGCGGTCTGTGTAACTGTAGTGCCCCACAGACAATGGAGCACCCACTGTCTTGCCCGAACTGTTTACGCTTTTTACTATGAGATCTGGATGGTAAATGAAGGCGAAAAAGTGGCCCAATAATTCAGAATTCAAAATTCTTTATTCAAATTAGGCTTACAAAAAGCACTTATGAACGTCAAAAAATTTACAAAATTATAATAAAAAACAATTAAAAATGAATTTTAATGGTCGCATTATCATATTCAGTAAAAGACCTCAATAAGAGACTGTGTTTACTGTGACCCATTTTTTCCATATAATTTAAATATAAATTTATTTGGAATATGATCAATTATGATTTATAAAGACCTGTATTATCTATTACGACTTTCTTAAACACAATCGGATTTTTGGTAAATTCAAGAATGAAATGCCATTGAATGGCATTCACTCTCTTAACGTTTAATTACAGACAAATGATCACATTAAATCATTATTGCCTCCCGCATCGCTGTATAAAATATGTATTAATGACATAAGTTTGATGCAAATAACCCAAACGTATTTCTTAAGCATTCATTTTGTAAAAACTTATATTACCTTCTAAGACTTCCAGTAATTACGTGTTAGTAAAAGAGTGTTTAGTGACGAGTTACTAATTCTTGAATATTATAAGAAATTGTATAAAAAGCCTTCTATTGGAACCACATCTCTTTATTTTTTTAGCTAGTATGATCTTATCCTAAGCTTAGAGAACTTAAAAACAACATTCGACTGTTTAAAAAACTTCACAATATTTTTCTTATGCATTCTGTATCCAAATGTGCAAAAACCTTTCAAAAAGTTTTTTAAATCTGATAAGTTATACCTTTATTAATCAGTGTGTAATGTAAAATTAAAATATTTTTGCTCACCGACGCCTCGATAAATTTGGAAACCACTTTTATCACCAATATAAGTCGGATTAAGTAACAGTTGGTAATTAATTTTACACACGCTTGTCCGGATAATTAAAAGAATGATGTGTTACGAAAATTTATGGCAAGCGCTTTTGATTTCTTACGATGCTTGGCCCGTGTATGGTGGGTATTGAAAGGATTTTAAGCTTTTTTTATGATTGAGATATTGATTGGGTTTATCTGAAACATTATTAAATCTGAAACAGGAATTATGAAATTTACTATCACAAGGTTATTGATAACAACTTAAAAAGATTGCAGAATATTTTATGTTTTTATAACTGTAGTGATAAGTTGTTTAACTCGGTTAAGTATTTTAAAAGTATAAGTTATTATTTTTATTCATATTTTGAAAAACTTGAAAAATTCTTTGTACAAATCGTCATTTCTATCTCCGGTCAACTTTATTTGTTTGTTTTTTTCTGTTAAGATGAAGTCCACTTCCACTCGATCCCTTTGTAACGGTTGATGTAATTTATTTGTATCTTTAACGAAAACAACTTAGTAAAACAGATGAAGCTTTAAATGTAGCTTTCCTCAAAATTATATTTACATGTAATAATGTCACTCGATTAACTGGACATTTAGATCAAAACAACGTCCAATATGTTGTCATCCAACTGTCAGCGCTTGGAATTAAGATTTCAATATCTGAAATATAATTAAACCTACCTCACAAGTAGGCTTCCACAAAGCCTTTGGCATTCCAATACGTGTAAAATTAAAGATAATTTCGGTATTAAAAACACCTACTTTAAATTAAAATTTGTTATACGACATTGAACCTTATCGTATATCTGACAGGCGTCAAAATCAGTCCAAAACTACTAAATGGATCACTTATTTTTTTAAAGTATTAATCATGTAATTACCGAATTTTGATGCCAATGCCAGTTGACAGATCAGTTTGGAAAGTAGCGCCAGCGCTACAAAACTGAAACACGCGTCATTATGTCGTCAGAAAAGTTGTATCCGCTTAAAAATAAGGTATATAATTGAATGATTGATCATATACGTAAACGTGATATTGACCAAAATTATATGTTCCAAGTAATCGTTGTGATTTACTTACAAATTGATGCTGTTATTACAATAAGCATAATTAAGTGCGCTGTTTATTTTATTGGGTAACTAAACTCATAATGTAAGACATAAAAGCTATTGATTGCTATACTAATTACGTTGTCCCAAATAAAGGTAAAAATCTTGCTATAAATGGGAAAAATGACTTAAATTCTATATAGATTGTATTCTGAGTTGGATTTATTGTTTGTGAGACTCCAAAACACTTTTATTGATTTTATCTTAAAGCAAAAAAATTAAAATAATGTATAGCATTGCTATGATCACTGGCGGTGTACTTTTTTGGAGTAACATAACGAAAATTTCAAAATAACGCAATTATATACATAAAGTCTTGGTCTTTAATCAAGATTTCTTAAAAAATCTTGAGATCATGACTTTTAATTCATCCTGCAGCATCGTATATTTAAGCAGAAAAAATAAATGTAAATTCACGCAAATAACCACATTACCATGAAGAAGCGGCGCTTTCAATCTTTTAAATCGCAAAATGTTAATAAAAGGCAGAGGGTCGGATATTTCCTAACAGTGCATCCCAATAAAAAAATTAAATGTCAGTAGCATAATTTCTCGTTTTGGTAGATGCATCAAGTTTGTAGGCCGACTGCAATGTCGTGTCGCCGTTATTATCGACTTAAATCCTTGATGTTGCATGATTAAACTTGACGTATCGCTTTTGGCTTCAAATTTGACATGAGACATTTATTGAGTGCGTAATTGGATTTATTCACTTACCACTGTATTCCAGTATTTTGGATTGCTCAATCGAATTACTTACGTGAGAAGCTTTGAAACAAAATTAATGGTTGTTGTCAATCTTTAAATTGCGTCCCTCGTCGTCGAATTAAGCAAATACTGCATTACGTATTTCGAGAACACGTGTAAGAACGTCGACAAATATGTTTGTATTGCTAATTTTGAAAAGGTTCTCATTTGGATTGATCATTTTTATGTACAAGTACATACCAAGAGATGTGCATCAGCATCGAAAAAGTAGTTCTAATTCATTCATTATATTAATAATCTACTATGAATAATAAACGTACTTCTTTTGGCTGAGCACTGAAAGCAAAAAGGTCCATTCGAAAAAAGCTTATTTTACCAAAAACGCATCATGTTTGCATAATTTTTTACTCATATACCAAATAGTATGAAACTCCTTGAAAAAGCCTGTAATGTGGAATTACTCGCTACCTGATTTTCAGGTTACGTTCCTTTAAATAACCCTACTTTTTGAAAGTGGGAATAAATGATATTGAAAAGAACTAACGTGCAAATTGATCAACTTCTGAAACGGTTGTAAGTTTGATAGGGAACTGAAAAATATTATTATCTCGAAGATCGGAGTGTCTTTGGAAGGTACGTTAGCTAATGTGCCCGGCTACTACATTCGCACGGCGTTCATTCGCACCCACTCATCCACATCGAACCAACGTAGTTGTTTTCATTTCAATCTTCTCATAGCCATACTGTATGTGTTTGGCATGTGCTTTACATGAGATGGGTTGGTTTTTTTTGACAATTTTTTTGAATTTTTTTTTAATATTATTTTCAGCCACCACTCCAACCTGGTGCCTACAACTCAAAGCCTTCTAAACACTAAATCAGTCAATGAAGTCGTCTAGGTGACCGCACTTCATAAATAACATTTCGTCTGTTAGTGAAATCTGCAGAGTTGACGGATAATAATATAATGATGTCTGCGTTGGGAGTCTTACCTATTTT
The DNA here is from genome assembly GCA_019425675.1 of Leucinodes orbonalis. Lineage (NCBI taxonomy): Eukaryota > Metazoa > Arthropoda > Insecta > Lepidoptera > Crambidae > Leucinodes > Leucinodes orbonalis. The sequence continues at coordinate 116,883 of PQWD01000623.1, forward strand.
TCTCGCCAAAACAGTGATACTTGGATACAGCTGTTCCGGGATTCACGTGATAGACAGTTTGATTTTGAGATACTGACATCTTTATGGTAATAGTAAACAACTAGGTACTTTAGATTATTATGTTATAGTTGCCGCTTACCGTCAAATGGGCTATCATTTTGATAGATAACATATTTCATAAAAGTAGACTATCATTAAAATAAAGGTTTTTTACCATTCAGCACCAGATGTACCGGTTCTGTAAGTTTATCTTTTGATAACTTAATGATAATGTCATTGTTAATTAAAAAGTAAAATGCAATGCAAATGAAAATACAATGAATCGTAAAAACCATACATAGGATCTACAAATAACCAGTTCCCCATACAGTAAAGTAAATCTGACTACAATCGATTCATTTACCGCAGCCAAGGACAAGCCAACGCACTGCATTTAATTATTAGAAATTGTAATGCCTACTCTATATGCAAGATCAATCAGCCACGAGCGATCACACAACTTGAACGCCAATATCGAGCACCTCTAAATGCAAATACGTCCACAATTTATTATCAATTTCCAATGCTTCAGTGCAAAATAGTTGTCCGATCGTTGAAACTTAATAGCTTCTGCATTCGCTTTAATTGTGTTCAGAATGTGATGTTTTACTTTATTGTTTCCATGAAATGGGAATTCTGTTGTTTGACATATACTAAAGTTGCTAATAGCTTTTAGTTTAGGGTGAACATCATTAGACTGCTGGTGCAGATCGATTTTCATGACATTACTTTGTGACTACAACGTTTAGTAACGGTGACTAAGTTTTACGACATGGTAACTATGATTATAAACAATATTAATTTGTAATGTGAAAAAAATTGATAAAATCTACAACATACCAAACCAATAGAAGATTAATTCCTTATAATTAAAATAATTTAATTAATTTCAAAATATTTTTTTAGATTTATTATCCTAAAGAATTATTGAATTTTAATTTTGTAGTAGAATGTTATTGCAGTACGCTTATATTTTAATTTTCATGGATACAAATATATTTTAATTTTCTTAAATACTAAATTATTCAGAAGACTTATCTTAAAACATTATAGTTCACTTAAGTTTTTAACCTAGAAAACTTCAAAGTTTATAAAGCAATCTATGCAACAGATCGAACAATTGCAATAACCTTCTTATTTTAAACATTAGTATGTAAAAATTTTCACTCAGGTAATAGCCTAGCCTCAAATGTAAACAACTAGCTAGTTTGTGTGCCTACTGCAAACTTAACTCAAACAATTAAACAAAGTCGATCGTCATATTATGCACGTCGGTACTCAAATAAATCCATCAGTGTTAGCATAAGCCAAATATATTAAATTACCGTACACCTTGGCCATTAGGACACCATGGCATTGAGCCTCAAAAACTCTCAGCCAGAGGTCAACCTTGTCAGTGCTATCGTTGAGTAAAAAGTTTATAAATCTTGTTATACAAGCTTTATGACGTCTCAAGGTATAATTTATTTGTACGAATGTACGCAATGATGACAAAGCTATAAAGATCAATTTGTAGTGTTTGTTTATATTATATTTAGTGTGTTTTGTGTTTTGTATAATGTTGGCTGAAACGAAGATATTTCATTAAATACTATCCTTATGTCCTTACGTAAGTATCCTTATGTAAGAGCGTCAGTGGCTCAGTGGTGCGGACTGTCGCTTTCCTACCGGGAGGGCTGAGGTTCAAATCCCGACACGTACCAATGTATTTTCGAATTTTCGAACAATATATGTACGTTATCCGACACTCTTACGGAGAAGGAAAACATCGTGAGGAAACCTTCATGCACGCCTGCGAAGGGATTCGAAGGTTGTGTGTGAAGTCGTCCAATCCGCACTGGGCCCGCGCGTGGACGACTAAGGCCTAATCACCCTATAAGGGTAGGCTCGTGCCCCTCGGTGGGGACGTTTAATGAGCTGATGATGATGATGATGACTATCCTTATGTGACTCTTTTGAGTTTTAGATTACACTCAACACTCTTTCAAAACAAAAAGGTTGGATTTTGAAATGATTTGGTTCTATAAATATTTTCGGTACAAATACAAAACTTGTTTCACATTAAACCAAAAAAAATCACATGGGGGAAAAATGGAATGTATTTGTGACTTTTTAACTAACGATGCTTATTGTGTATGACTATTGTTTTTAGAGTGCCAGCACCTTTTTTCATACTTGAATAGTAATAGGCATGATGACTGGGTCCTGGAATCGTAAAATCTATTTTATATTATTACAAATCTGGGTTAAAAATAACGATGTGCTTACTCTCAGCTCGAAAACTCATGTTTTATGAATTTTATTAGTCTTCAAAGATGGGTGGGCAAGTCCATTTTTAAATTTCATTAATTGTCAAAAAATTGTAAACAAAAGGATAACACATATAACTTAAAGCAACTTTTGCTATCATACCATTTGAAAAAACGCAACATTTAATATAGTTGTAGTACAAAATTCACAAACTATGCATACGAATTACTGAGGCGTGACGTCATAACTAGGTAGACATTTGTATGAAGCGTTTTTGGGAAAGTCCATTATTGTGTTTTTAGAATTGAAAAATCTCTGTGAGTTTTAATTTTAACGGAGTAATTTTTTTACCAATGTTCCTATTATAATGCGGTCCATGGATATAATAGCAGAAAAAAAAATTGTCATCATCCCTATTATCGCCTATTAAGTACGAATTTGCGTTGAAATAAAATACCCCGTGTAAGTACAGATTTATATTATTCAGTTTGGTACTCACGACACTAATAATATAATTATGAGCATGATGCTTTGATGGCACGATAACTGATATTTCGGTTTAACATCGTTGGAGCTAAGCAACTTTTGAATTTTCCTATCATCGGATGGGTCATCTTATATCCTATGTGGCAAAGTATTTGCAAAGAGGCTGCCTCAAGAACTATTCACTTTTCGAGAATATTTTGTGTGGTGCAAAAAAATACAAACTTTCCAAAATGCCTGTTCACATCATTTAGCTTGTTATAAATTATCTGTCATGTAAAAGGCTATCAACAACTCCGCGTAAGGTAGGTATCAGGTAAATTATCCATCAGCTCGCTCTAGCGAACAGTGCTAAACGGCTTTGCCTAACGTTGCGGGTAATTGCTATAACGGCAACTACGGTGAAATGGGCGTTCTTCAAGGATCCATATTGAGGACTGAATTATATAACATAGAAATTTATTTTATTTTTTTTAAATAATAAAAATAAAGTTATCTTTAATGTTTTGGCAGTATTATGGCTTTGAGTGATATCGTTTGGGGGCCTTTTACACTAAATATTGGAATTAAAAAAATCTAATGTAATGTTGCAATTCCTTTATTATTATGTATACACAATAAATTGGGAACATAAAGATAATTCATTTGTACTGATACACACAAAGAGAGAAAATAATACAGCTTAATATATTAATAATCAATTATAAACAATGATATTTGTTAAATTATTCGTTAGTTTGTATAGTATGTTTCCTTTTCCCATTCCTGTCTTATGCGCCGATCATGCACTAGTAGTAGGCGGCAGGGCCATATCACTTACCATTATACCATTTGTGGACTGTTGCCCTCCTACCGGGAGGCCTGAGGTACAAATCCCGCCACGTACCAATGTGTTTTCGAATTTTCGAAATTATATATGTACTTTATCCGACGCGCTTACGGTGAAGGAAAACATCGTGAGGAAACCTACACGCACGCACGACACACTTGAAGTCGTCCAATACGCACTGGGCCCGCGTGGACGACTAAGGCCTAATCACACTCAGTAGGCTCGTGGTCCTCGGTGGGACGGCCTATTTACGAAATAAAAAAATATCTCAAGTATATTATACATGTAAATACAATCGTATTAATTATTCCATCTCTATAAGCTTTGATCTTATTATTCATAAATATTTGATTGTATAGTAAGACGTTATCACGTGTTCTATTGGCTATTGATATTTCCTTGTTAATGATAAAGCCTTCACGCAATTATCCTCTAAAGTTGAGTAAGCCATCGTATCTCTAACAACATATTTAATATTTGACGCCCGCTGTGTAATTGTTGAGAAATCAGTTACTATTAAAGGGTTCGGGTTCTATCTTCGTACTATACTTTTATGGCCTGCTACAATTGTAGTCTTACGTTGTACATATGCTTTCATCCTAGAGTGCGCCAGAAATTCCGTACTAGTCGCTGTAAAGTCTCGATATTGAGGTAAAGAGAACTCATATGCTCTATCTGACCCTAAATTTGCCCTAGCATTAAATTGCATAATATGTTGTTATGTAAAAAAATATATATGATTTTCCAAGACCATACAAGAATTTGTTTTCAACTGATAAGTTACATGTAATAACTGATTTGATATTGGCAGAACATGACGAATACTTTTTTAACCAGCAAAATGTTATATCATTCAAATATTGTAAATAATAATAAAATTAATAACACTAAAACCTTTTCCTCGATGTTACAAATATTTTACTGAAAACCGCATCGAAATTGCTTCAGCCAAACGCGAGATAATCGCGGACAAACATACATACTAACAGGTTAAACTGAGAACTTTCTTTTTTGAAGTCGGTTAAAAAAGAAATTAATGTTGACTTTATGAAATACTTTTGCATTGTACACACTGGTTTGAGTTACTCGCAATATATTATTTTTGATTGGAAAAGTTTAATGTATTTAAGTTCTAATTACTTTTCCCAAGACAATTTGAGTTTAATTACACACCTTGACCTAATTGCGTCTCTAACGCAAAAATGTTTTATGACTTATTTGAAAACGAATAAATACTTTATTATTTGTACTCAAAGAGATATCTTTATCACATTTCAAATAATTTGTACTTAAATGATCCATCATTTTTGTTTAATAGCTACTCTTATATTTTTATGGCAGTGTTTTCAGGCAATCAATTTGTAAGAGACTGTTAGTCTCTTGGGTCTTAACTTTATTTTTGCCAAGACTGGCAATTAATTCAGCAAGAAAGTCAGCAGACCGGATAACTTCCGCATGCACGGATGGCCTTCGTTTCATCAGAACAATATCGTCTTGCCATTGTTTTTTAGTAAAAAGTTTGCATGTATTAGTGGTGGATACCTTGTTCTTTGAATAATTTTAAAATTTTATTTGTTGTAAATTATCATTGAGTTGTTTCAAAACGAGTAGGTATTCTAAACGATATTGCCGTCAACTCATAAAAATCGAAATTTTTAAATGAATAATTATTTGGGAGGTTTTTAAGGTTTATTTAACATATTACCTCGTCAGAACAGATATTTCAAGATGGTCGTAATATTGAAATTCATTTTTGCACGTATAATTCGTACTTATATTGAAAGTCTGTTTTTACAGACTATAAAATTTAAGCATTTAATTTGTTTACCAATAAAGCGAGTTAAATAAGCGGCTATCAATGATATTTAAAGCACCCACCTACCACTTATCATTATATTACATGAATGGTTGAACTCTTTAACAATAGCCCCAGACCTGTTCTGAAAAACCTGAGTAGATCATAAAAATTATATTGTTTTATGTCTTTGTTTCAGATTTCTTGCAATCTGGTGGCCACTGAAATGCCAAATTACCAAACGCCGAGCTAGGATGTTAATCGTCTTCATTTGGATCTTCGCATTTCTGGTAACTACGCCCTGGGTTGTGTTCTTCGACCTTGTTGTTGTCTTTGAAGACAAGCCTAACGTAAGATTATGCCTTGACGTTTGGCCCAACCCCATCAGTGAGGTTTTATACTTCGTTATCGGCAACCTCATCTTCTGCTACATCTTACCTATGATACTCATCACCCTCTGCTATATTCTCATTTGGATCAAGGTCTGGAGACGATCGATCCCTACAGATACACAAGACGCACAAATGGAAAGAATGCAGCAGAAATCGAAAGTGAAAGTTGTAAAAATGCTTGTCGCCGTCGTGATATTATTCGTGCTTTCCTGGTTTCCATTATACCTAATCTTTGCAAGAATCAAACTTGGAGGGCCGATACAGAAGTGGGAAGAGGACATGTTCCCCGTTGTGACGCCACTGGCTCAATGGTTGGGCTCCTCAAATTCCTGCATCAACCCAATATTGTACGCGTTCTTTAACAAAAAGTACAGAAAGGGATTCGTCGCCATTATCAAGAGCAGAAAGTGCTGCGGCAGGCTTCGGTATTATGAAACGATTGCGTTACAATCGTCAAGTACTTCCACAAGAAAATCATGGCACTACAATATAATAATCATCCGTCAATCACCCGCAGGTCACCGCCTGTGGATAAGAATGCGGTGTCGTTTATTTTTAACCATACCGGAGTCTAAAGCATTCGAGCTGAGATACATTGGAACTGGTTGTCTATTGAGCCCCAGGCTCGGCGTATGCCACCTCAGCAGCGCCTTCGCAGAAGAGACTACGCACTACACCATATCGACACATACGATCTTTTTTATGCTTGTATTGTAGTTATGATTTTTAATTTGACAGTTTGATGTTGTCTTGTGCAAAACGATGTTTTTGATCCTCATGACTCGACACTATGTGAGCAATGAATGTTTGAATAGTAAGGTATCGTACTTTTATACGTAAGTAAGTTTAAGTGTTGTAAGAAAATTTTATTTTTACACTGATTGTAATACTGTTCGTATTCAAGAGCAACGCACATTGCGCACAATGTTTTAGATACCGACGATTTTGTTGTCTTTATTAAAACTATAATTTAAAAAATATTTGATCGTTAAGTTAAAAATAGAAGTGGTGAATGTTTGAAAATTATTATAAAATATAATGAAAATTAATAAAAAAAACATTTTTTACAAAGTTCTTACAATACAGCAGTACAAATGAAAATTAGTATATAAGCTTTTTTATTGAATTGTCTTACATTGATAATAAAATTTAAATTTCGTTTTATTTTTTGTGATACCGGTTTAGTGTTTTAAATGTACGGCAACCAAAGAATTCAAAGAATGTGTCATTAGGAATAATAGTTTTAATGTATTGTTGAGTTTAATGTTCTTATAATTCGAGTCATAATATTTAAAAAATATTATAAGATGTATCGTTAACCAAATATAAATGTAATTTTATCAAATTAGTCTTAAGTAAATAAAGCAATAGTTTAATTAACAGATTCACTTAACATTTTTAGAATTTTGTACTTTAAAATTTAATTACTAGGTTTCTAGTTCAACTTTTATCTGAATTGTTTTTAAATTATATTCAAATTAAAATGTACCAATTTTATTATTTTAATGATTAAATTTGTAGCATCTTCCATCATATATATTTTCACCGGAAAATAAGAAGAACCACTAATTGATTAATTTCCTAGAAAATTTATAAACTTTGTACACCAAAGATGAATTGTATTATTGTAAATTTATTTATTTGAAACGTTTCGAGGTAAATGTAAAAATTTACGAATATTTTTCTGGAAGATAATAAAAGTTTTTACCAATCACAGAAGAGCTTTGATTGGTGAAATTGATACACTTCTTTAAAATTTAATAATACACTGTTTTAGTCGATGTTGACAGTAGAATGCTTGTGTCCATAGACTTGGGTAAAATCAGACTTGCCGAGCTATAAATTTATAAGTTTCGACTATCCCAGTACTTACACATGATATTTATGACAATATTTGTATTTTTTCGTATATTATCGTATCATATTATTAATTTCTTCATAACAAGTGTTTTATTCATTTTAGTAGATTAGAACTGTGACCTCTGCAGAAACTACCTTTTGTGGTTAAATTCTGAACGACGACGTTGAGTTACTATTTTAGTTATGGCCACTATAAAACTTTCGTAGCTCAGTGGTATATTTCACTCTTCATATTTTACAGGTGAGTTCGTTTAGTTGATCAATTTGCGAAAATATCTTCTATTTGTCTGTAGTGTAGGAACACTAGACTAAAATTGTATTATTTTACATTCTACCATTTATTGTTTTATTTTTATTTTGTACTATTTTATGTCCTACGAAAATTTGTGAATTTCCTAACAAACTAATAATTTGCGGTTCTTGTTGTTTTCCGGTGACATATACATACATCGTTTATATCTTTAGAAATAGATCTTCTAAAGTAAAACCTATAAATATTCGGCACAAGTCGAAGGCCGCTTACAATGCACAAAACGTTGATAAATAATAACTTAAAATAAATGTCATCGAATTTATACGTTAAGATATTAATATTATTGAACAAACATTATTCCCTGTTAATTGAAACGTGTACTCAAAAGTGTTGAAATAAATGATTCAAGTTTTTTATTTTAAATAATGATAATTTTTGTTATAATTAATTTTCTTTTAATTTTACAGTGTCCTTGTATTGTTCATTTTTATTTATATTTATAATACAAACTTGATAATGATAATACCATCAGAACTGTTAAATTGACTAAGAAAGTGTTATAATTTCAATTTGTAATATTGGTTTATTTATTATATCAACACCAAAGTCATTCGCACAAATATTGAGTTTCACCTCGGAGTCTTATTACTACGAGAGAGTTTCACGTTCAATAATATTAATTTCATTCTTTAAAACGTATTGGTAATATAAAACATATTTTAATGTATAATAAGTAATCGATTATAAATGTAGATATGATACCCAATAATCGCACACAAATTATGCCTAATTGTAAATTTATAGGACAATTTCTTACGGAACGAGAGTATTTTTCTACAAGAACTTGTGGTAGATTTAAAATGCTACAACACATTTTTTTTTAATTTGAAATCGTATAATTATGTGATAGAAAATAATGATGGGTTAAGATATGGATTCCACGAATGCAAGGAAGCAATTTTTCGCGAATTTATTTTTGTGGAAAATTTTGTGAAGGACCACAGACATCCGAATATACAATTAGACTGGACAAGCCGCCAAGTTTATAGACAGTCCCAGTGTCGCAATTTCTTTTCGGTTCTTACCTGTAAAAAGTTATTATATTTCTTGGTAAATTTCTTGATTCATTGCGATGATGGCATGTTACAATTGCACAGAATGGCATTTTGGAAAAAAATGGTAATTTCTTCTAATATTCGTGTCTTGGCTCGTCTCACAGAGCGTAAACTGGCAGCCAGTGTATGCTCGTTGAGCTTACATTTGTCGCACTTTAAACGCGGCTTGCCCCATCTCCTGTATTGGGAAATCTGTGTGAAGGACATAGTCAAAGCTTGCAAGACTGAATTCTCGGTAATTCCTTCAAAAGGGATTTCGTGTGATAATTATGAATGTTATCTATTTGGCTATTTTTGTAAACCTATCGCTTAACTTAGCTTGTGTAGATTATTGATTTTGTTAAAATTTTAAAAGAAACGGTTGTTATATCCGCAAGATATCCCCCGCTGTGTTTCGTGTCGACAATTTTCTAAAAATGAGCTTCGGCACACAAAGCTACTGTAAAATTTTCAATAATTATGATTAGCACAAGTTCGCCAAATCATTTTATTAATTTCGTATTGGAATTGAGAAGTTGAACTTTAGTGTAAATTTCTGTTACTGTATATTTGTCAAAATAACTGTATTTTTTAATACCTGGCAACTGCATAGTTTTTAATGTTTAGTGTCTATTAAGGAACGTGCTTGAATTGGTGCAATGTGTATTACACAAGTAGGTAAGTCATCAAAACATATATAGTACATTTTTATAGTTATACTTAAATCATATTTATTTATTGACAATTCCAAGAAACAAAATTATGAATTAATATTTACCAAATATTTTGCACCAATCAAGCCACGTATATTATTTCACATGGTTCCATAACAATAAGGTTGCATAATGCATTAGCATACATAATTAGTGTAATAAACTACTATAAATATATTTAAGTAATAAGAGTATATACCACCTGTAGCATACATCATAATATACGCCATATTTTTACGAAACCAAAGTATAAATTTTTGTAATGATAATATAAAAATCTATATTTATACAAAATTGGAAAAAATTTTCATGTAATTTTCACGTTTGTAAATATTAATCGTGTATTTAACGAAGTTATAATTATATTTATATTTGGTTTGTACAGAGGCATATCTGTATAATAATGCTGATGTTTCTTTGCTATGTTTGGTGTTAGTATTAGAATTTGTATGATTAAAAATAACAAAGATGGCGTAATAATTGAACAATATTTTTAGACATAAAGTGTGACCTGAGTATAGACATTAAATAAATATATTAAAATTTTAAACGTTTCATACATTAATATTCCTGATATAGTTCTATACGTAATGGGTATTCAATAGTGTGTCGAGTATTAAGGTACCAAAGTTATCAATAATCGAAAACTACATTATATACTATCTATTGACAACTATTATTGTAATCTAAGTGACACTAATAATGTTATAGTAAGATCAAGTGCTTGTAGAATAGCTGTTTGATAGAGTTCTGTAAAAATGTATGATAAATTGTACCATATATTTGCTGTAGTTTGATGTTTTAAGCAATGTTAGGGATTTTATAGGTTTAGGAAGCTTTATACTGGCTTTATTAACCGATTTGGTTGTGACATCTTTGTAATTGTATTATATGGAATTATATTTGAACAACTAACTATTAATTTCGAGATCTATAAACATTCATTTGACTTGAGCAATAATCATAACCAAGTCGGTTCAATAATTCAACTTAAGCTAAGCAAAAAGCCCAATAAGCTGTAGTATGAAGCGGTGAGTATTTTACAATGTTATCTCTATAATAATATTAATAAAATTATGTTTAGAGATGATATAACAGACAGCGTAGAACATTGTCTGAATTGTGAAAACAAAACACTAAAAAGCGAATGAAACATAAGACCAGGGGATTCCCGTCATCTCTTAAAACAGTATTAAAATTATTATGTACTTTCTCATTTCTGGTACAAAAATGCTGACGCATCATTATAGTAACACTGTTTTAAGTAATAGCGGTAATCTCTCAGAAACTGAAATTTGACAATTTATGGACGATCTCCCAAGGTTAAGTCGTGGAATATCGCTTTAGGAAAATTAACATCAATATTTTGTAAACGATAGACGTATATTTGAAAAATTTACTAATCTAGTTACCTTACGATTTTACTATAGGTACAGTCAGTGCTATATGTGGGTTCTCTTTTTTAAATTATATTGCTTTTATTTCTTTGAAATTTCACTTAGTATATTCTAAAATCATTCATAGGAATACTCAAAATGTTATACTTTATTCACTTAAGGTGCTGACTGTACTTAATGTTTTAATAGTAGTATCTTCCTTGATGTAAGCAACTTTGAATACTGAAACGCAATATGGAAACAGGTTTTCGACGCAATAATGAGCAATTATTACATATTCAAGTGTCTGAGAAATACCGGTACAATATAACATATCAATGGAATAAAACAGTTTTTGATGGCATTGTCCATATTTGAATGGAAATCTTTAAATTAATACCATGTGACTATGTTTTCTACTCTAATTGTTATATCTGTATTAGGCTCTTTCGGACCTAAAATAGCCTTATTTCTTTATATTATTTCCAATCCATCACTGTAGCACATTACTTCATAATTAGAGAATTCTTGTCTCTGTCAGTCAACAACTCTTGAAGAAAACAAAAAAAAATCCTTTACATTATATCTATGCCTAAAACCGTTCGTGAAATAATTTTGTATGTCACTGCAAAATTGAGAATTCGATGAATATGGTTCGGAAGGGCTCAACTATTTACATAAATATAATATAATGAATCTAATATTAAACGTCCAGAGAACAATGAAGTAAATTTTACATTATTATTTTGATCTAAATACTCTTAATTTTTTCTACGTAAATTATAATTTATATGTCGATAATTCTAGAATATTCATTACATGTTAAATCATTTTCACTGACCGATATCATTTGTAGTTTTTATTTTATTGAGTTTTAATAATTAAATCAGTAGTTTCATTGTAAAGTTCGTTTTCTTACTACTAACTGAAATTTCAATTCATATTTTCATATTGATAGCACATATATTGTATCTATATTTTTTTTTATTTCAAAGACACAAACATGGCATGATCAGTTTTTATTATAATAATAATAACATTTCAATCCCTGTACCTCCATTAATAAGAGTTGAATTGTAGCACGACCAAATCATTATAATATAAATTAAGATGCATGGAACCTTGTATATCCTCGATAAATTATTTCATGTCATGAAACAACGCTTAGTGTAGCAAGTGAACCAATAAATATATTTTCTCTTAACAAGTTCCACAATTTGTTATTTTTACAACTACAAACAAAGTTTGAACGCATCTGGTCAAATATATGATGATTTATATCAACCTTGAGCTCAAAAAATAGTTTGTCTCTGAGAAACTCTCATTACGATACTAGCTATGTCCCAAAAGATTTGTCTATGTTAGGATTCAACACAATGCTTTATTTATAGGACGATCGAATCAATGGTTTATATTTATAATTAACTCTTTGATTATATTATGAAATATTATTAATAATGAACAATTATACAGTTATTTATTATTGCTAATTATGGACGCAGAAAGATTACTTTCAAGATCCATTACAATTTGATGCAATTCTTTTAACAAATTCGTTTTCCCATTTTTCACTTTTAAAAGATTTCACGAAATGTATTAACAAATTCTCTTTTACAATATAGATAATATTATTTTTAAAATGTTTATTATTATTTTTAGGTTATATTAGATCAATGTCAATTTGAGCACATACTCATTAAATATTATTTTTATTCCTATAATACTTATTATAGCCACTCGTTTTTGAAAATGCACTTAGTTCTTCTTAGTAAATCATTATCCTTGCATTGTAATGTTACATTTAGTCGTAAGTACGTTTTTATTTACATTTGCTAGGTCTAGTTTTTCTTCATTGGTTTTATTGCTTGAAAGGCTTAATATATTTTTTAAAAACATTGTATCTGACGTAATTGAATGTTGCGTAATAATTGTAAGATACCAACACATGTTTAAGGACTTTCTCTGCTGATTATTAATCCCCATAGATACTTTCATAAGAAAATATGAATATCTGCTTGTAATATGGGAATTCCTGAATTGTAATTTTTGGTTGATTTCTCTCTCTCTGTCTCTCTCTTCAACCTATCGCAGTCCACTGCTGGACATAGGTTTTGGTTGATTTAAGTGTGCTCAATTATGTTTTTGAAAAGTGAGAACAATCATCAAATTATTTAATTTTATAATCTTATTTTTCACAAAACAAACTTATATATGGTTGCATATTTCAAAATTTGCATAGGTTATTACGGGAATCTATTTTTGCTAACAATCAAACTGTCTAATAATAACGCGAAATTAAAAATGTTTTATTGAACCGAGGCAGCATTTATTGACAAAGTTGCAAACCATTTTATTTTAAAGCTCCTGAGCAATAATTGAGCAGATGTCCTTTAACGCTTTTAATTACGTCCACTTTATTAATTGATTCAATTAAACAACGTACGGATCTGTTGAAAAAATAACTTCATTAATTATTCTTACCTTGACTCTCTTATTGTGGAAACAATAACATGTTTTAATAAAAGCTTTTGATACAATCTAGGGATGAGTAATTTAAAGTGTTGGGAAAGTATTATCAGCATATTTTTTTGCATTATTTTTTCTTGGCCTGTCCAAAATGTGATTATGCATATTTTGGGAGATACATCTTGAGAATTCGACGGCATGACCAAAAGGTTCCACAAGGATCCCTTTACATACCTATCCTCATCATGATAGAGTTGTAATTAATGCGTGTTAGTAAAATTCAGATTAACAGATGCCTTTAAAGTGATAAATGATCTAAAGCCTATGAACATGCTCCTTTATTTACTTAAAATAAATAGAAGGAAATCTTGTCTATTTAGTATAAATTAAATAGTTATTTTTTTGTTTTTTGATATAAGTTTTTGTACCTTAAATAATGGAGTTTTTAATAAGACAGGATAAATAATACCATTTAATATTTTTAGTTATTACGCAACATAAAATTCAAATGCACAAACTGTTTTTAAGGTACATGTAACGGTAAATATTGCTATGTATAATTGTGTTATAGTTTCAGTAACAGTACTTACAGTTTTTCGAAATTATGTAATTGATTTACAATATTTCCTTAAAAATATTTATTTCTAATTTTGCAGTTTAAATGTATATTGGAATTTATATTGTTCTTAATTAATTCAATTGACTTGATTAATTTCGCATTCAAATCATTGTTTAGTGGAACATGTCTCTACCACATACGTAGTATTGGATCAATATCGTATAACGTGTGAACATATAATTATAGTTGTTTTTACAGTTGCAAGTAAAGCGAGTTAACTAAATCGCAAGCATTATACTTGAATAAACTTGAATGTAAAAATTCATAAGCTGGTTTCATTTCATTAGTAACACTCAACCCAAAATGACTCTCCTGCTACATGAAAACATCATTTCTTACCAAACCCCTCTCCCCTAAATAAGTTATGATAAAACTTTACCACTAATACACGGTACTGCATACATTTTTGTAATGTATGGGTAAGTGGGACAATCTCAGGATAAAAGTTTGCTTCAATCAATCAATCAGCCCACGATCGTCCACTGCTGAACATAGGCTTTCCCCAATGAGCGCCAACCATCCCGGTCCTGAGCTTGCATCCAACTTCTACTAACCACCCTCCTCAAATCGTCGGTCCAACAGGCACCCGGACGTCCCAACGCTGCGCCTGCCTAAGCGAGGTCGCCACTCCAATACGTCCCCATAGTTCGCTTACCTAATGTTTATTGATACGACTGCTCTTGACAAATGCAACGTGTAGAGACACAAACAATCCAAGATTGCTATTCTTTCCAGTTAACATTTAAAAACATAATCTTGAAAACTAATAAATTTTGAAATATTTATACACCAACTTGAAGGTGTAGCTTAAATACTTCACTTAACTTGTTTACTTCAGAATGACGTTTACAACTACTCAAAAACGATGTATAGTACAGTCGACCATAACTTATCCATACATAGAAAGTAAGATCCAATTTTCTTTGGCACTTAGAGTAGTCGACCAATACACTGACTGTACATACTATACTACAAATGGAGGTCTCTCACACTTAGTTATTTTAGTAGAAACATTACTCTCCCAAAATACAGAGTATACCAATAGCACATATCACATTTGGCACTGGGAACTTACGTAGACGACTCCTGACACCTAGTATACAAGCTCGTTTCATACAACAGTCGTAAAAAATACGAGAAAGTTCATTGACCGATAAGTGATGCTATGTCAACGAATTGCTCTGATTGCCGCAATCCTCATGTAGGAGCACTCTTTTTCATTGGATAGATGACGTGGGCGGACGCCTCGAAGCGTCTGCGGTTTATTTGATGTAAGTGAGGATTTATTACAGTGATATAATTGATTGTAAGCCTTACGAGGATGAATTAGGGTCGGTTCTTGGTTTGTATTTTTGGTGAAAACGTATACAATCCGTTAGGGGTTTGTGAACAGTGTGTGTGAATTTGTCTTTCATCATCACACCGTTTTTACTGAGTACGTATATTGGGATGAATGAACAATCAAACTAACCTTGCTTTGACGACCCATTCGGTGTAGCGGTTGAGACATCGACTACTACACTAAGGGTTCCGGGTCGATCGCAGTACAAACATTTGTGTGCATGAACATGTCTGTTTGTAATGGTCTGGGTGTTTCATTATCATCATTATTACAGCCTAAAATGTCCACTGATGAACGAAGGCCTCTTCTAATGATTTCCCCGCGGGCCGATCCCTAGCAGTTGACATCCATCTGCTACCCGCCACATTAACCGGAGTGTTTACTATGTATAATATGTATGTATTTACTAAAAAAATATATAGGGAAAAAAAGAACCTTGCTTAAAGATAAAAGTTTTTTATAAATGCGCCCATTCCGTACTAATTTGTTACGCAGCTAAGACTTGAATACGCGCTGAGATTTTTCACAAGTTTAAAGACATTCAACGAGTAATGGAGCGAGCTATATTTGGGGACTCTCAGCAATAAAGGTAATAACAAGTTGACATTCGCTACATTTACCAAGACTTATCATGATATCAATTTTTCTGCTGATTATATGTGAATTTCTCGACTATTCTAAAAAATCTTTTGGATTGTGTTGTGACTTGTTAGTTTGTTAAATTTTTTTTCTTACGGTGAAGGAAAACAAGGTAAGGTTATCTGGCGCAAAATGGGGGAAATCTATGTTCAGCAGTGGACTGCGATAGGTTGAAGGAAAACATCGTGAGGAAACCTACGCACGCTAGCGAAGAAATTCAAAGGTCGTGAGTGTAGTCGACCAATCCGCACTGGGTCCGCGTGGACGACTAATGCCTATCTATACTAATATTATAAAACTGAAGAGTTTGTTTGTTTGTTTGAACGCGCTAATCTCAGGAACTACTAGTTCGATTTTAAAATTCTTTCAGTGCTAAATAGCTTATTTATCGAGGAATGCTATAGGCTAGGAGCAGCAATGAAGAATGTTTCAAAACCGGGGAGATTTTTTCATATTTGGAGCTTCCGCTGCGTACGCTGCGTAAACGGTTGAAGTTTCGTAAAAGTCATGTATAAGAGTATTGTTCCCCTTTTAAAGGTCTACAAAAAAGTCCGCAATAGCATATGTCTATCTTTAAGGTTAGCTCCCTATAACATGTCTTTGCTAATTTTTTTTTGTGAAGTTGTTTTCATAAATATGATAATAATCCTTATCCAAATAAATACTTTTAAACAAAATTGCCATTCACATCATTCAACTTAAATGAATATGTTATGAGATATAGTTTAAACTCATCTATATAAACGAAGTAGCCG
Source organism: Leucinodes orbonalis (assembly GCA_019425675.1). Lineage (NCBI taxonomy): Eukaryota > Metazoa > Arthropoda > Insecta > Lepidoptera > Crambidae > Leucinodes > Leucinodes orbonalis. Next base: position 133,788 of record PQWD01000623.1, read on the forward strand.
GTTAAAGAGAGAGTTAGGCCAAAGTTACTATTAAACGCGGACGAAGTCGCACGCAAAAGCTAGTACAGTATATACACCCTTTACAGGTAGGCTCGTGCCTCTCGGTGGGGACGAATAATGAGCCGATGATAATGTATTAAAATTTTACACTCATTTTTTCTGTTTCATGGTAGATTTTAAATGGTTATACCATTACTAATTCATTATACTAAACCATTACTTTAAAAAAAAAACATTGAAGTTGTACCGGAATACCGAATTTACAGTTGGTCAGTCTTTTTTTATCATCTACAGGCAGACATTGACCGTCATCTCACCTGATGGTAAGTGATGATGCGGTCGAGGATGGATCATGCCTGCCTAGAAACAGCCTATTCGCTCTAGCCTTGAAGACGGCCAGGTTGTAATGATCGGGGGAACACTTAAGGAGGCAAAGAGTTCAATTACTTTGCGGTGCGCATTAGAAACGAGGCACCATAGCGCGCTGTGCGGATATATGGAATGTCAACCAAGTGGAATACCCAATAAAGTAAGTAAATAATTGGAATTGGAGATGGAAAATGAAGTTGGAGAGTGCTTTAATGGACACTGCTTTTTTGGTAAGTGTAGCGTGGGTTAATCCTTTGCACGTGGAGACTGAATGGAGAAAATGCAAACCCTAAATCTGATACTAAATGGGTGAAGACTTATTTAAATTTCATTAAGTGAACGGAACGGTCAGTTCGCTCACCTGATGGTAAGTGATACGCCTGACCATGATGTATGCAGGGTTGGAGGAAATTAAAAATAGTAGGTAGTCACTAATTTCCGTCTACTTTGTCCTGCGCCCGTTACCCGAGCCGACAGATGTTAGGTCTCATACCCGGTAATTTTACTAGTTACAGTGCCCTCATCCCGAATAGCAAAGTGCAAAACACTCCTATTTGACAGCACGATCCATGACGCTACGGTAGTACCTACGACGAATTAGTACGGAGTCTACCACCTAGTAAATACCTAGTCTTTTACCTATGTTCAGCAGTAAACTGCAAAATACTGTAGAGAAGCAAACCTTCGTGTCAACCATCATTATCCCTTGAAATACGAGTGTTATGCATTTCTGCGTTTCGGAAAGGTGGCACTATAGAATTTACCGGCTTTAAGTTACATTTATCGTCTTGGTCTCAGGCGCAGGGAGGGATTATTATTGAGGGAAAATAATTTATCATTAAATATCCACTGAAATTTACACATTCAGTCATTTAGTCCTAAATTAAACATGTAGCCTGTAATATGGGTAGTAAACAACGGAAAAACATGCTTATTTTTATAAATACATACATTTCATACATAGAAAACACACGGACCAATATACGCCAATTTGTGCGATTTTCAAAACAGACATGTTCAAGCACACAAAAAAAAATATTTGTAAGTAAAAGCACCACAGCGTATTTACGAAACCGTCTAAAAAGATTGCTTCATTAGAAAGTTATATAAAAACGGAGAGTACGCAAAATTACCTACCAAAACCTACAAAAATAAAAACCTCGGAAACCTTTCTGATGAATTGTTAATAAAATCGTGTAATTAGGTATCGGACATGCCCTGCCTCGTGACTGTTCAGGGTCAGTGAGTGAACAATTAAAACATTAATTGTTTAACGACGCACCAGTTGTCATAACCAAACTTGAAAATTCGACCAATTTTCAACCTTTTGAGGTCTTTTTTCCTACCAGAAAGATTTTTTTTTCTATATATCTGGAGATTGGTGTTTACTTAAACATTGTTCCCGATGGTAAATTACATGGATGCAGAAATGTTGCTGTGCCTGACAGGGTCCATAATGTACCTATATAACAAATTGTCACCTTCTAAACATTGTGGAAAAGCAATAAACGATTGATTCATTCATGATTGAAAGCTAACTGTAAAAGTAATTGCCGCGGTGACGACCCATGTGTTGTTCGATCTACGGGCAGTACAAAAATTTGTGTGCATGAATTTGTTTGTTTGAACTGGTGTGGGCGCTTTTTTATGTATAATATTATGTATTTACAAAAAAAGGAAGTCAGTATGTTTATCCTTTATTTGGTATCTATATAACAGGATAATGCTTATTTGGGGCTAGATGGCGTTGTGTGAATGTTAGTGGATATTTATTTCTGCTGGACATAGGCCTCCTCAATTTTGCGCCAGATATCCCGGTCCTCCGCTTTTCTCATCCAGCCTCCACCAACGACCTTTCGCAAGTCGCCAGTCGTTTATTTATTTATCACGTTAAAATGAAATCACACCAAATACAATTCCTTAACTTAACTTTCCATAACCTTAATGTACGTTGAAACTGCTATTCGCATAAGCCTTCAACTAAACTAGCATATTTAATGCACATCGATTGCATGTTTAGTTTGTTATAAAACGTCTAATTTGTCGTGCAAGTGCAGCCTGCTGAGACCTTGCACCGGTGACCCAAAAAGAGGTTCACGAACACCGCTCAAGGACCGCCCGTTAGATTTTATACTCATTACCCTATATTGCTTCCATGGTCTAGTGGGTAGATCGATGACTGATCGGAGGCCGTGGTCTCGAATCTCGCAGGGAAACGCCAATTTGTGCGATTTTTAGGATTCCGTAGCCAAATGACAAAAATAGGAACCCTTATAGATTCGTCAAGTCTGTCTGTCCGTCCGATGACACACCCTTTTTTTCTACGAAACTATAAGCACTACACTATTAAAACTTTGTAAGTATATGTATTCTGTGACCCGCTATTAGGTAACGTAAAGAAATTTGAAAAATAAAATTGGTGTTCCCCCATTTTTCCCAATTTGAGTTTCAGTTCACATTGAACTGAAACTGAAACATATTTTTTTCACCGTATTTTATTATAGATATCATAGTTTGCGAGAGAGATACTTCCAAAGTTGAAAAAGTGTGTCCCCCCTCTAATTTCTAAAGTATGAGGTTTATAAAATAAAAAAAATGTACATGGCCATGAAATCTAACAACAAACATTAGTTTGAACGATTTCTCGTGTGAAGATTTTTTAATTCGTCATAAACCGTGAACCACAATTTTCTTATATTAAATCTGTAGTAGGTGCTTAAATAAAAAATGTTTTATTTTATATTACTTGCTGCTACGGAACCTTCCACGGGCGAGTCGCACTTGGCCATTTTTTTTTATGTTTAAGTTCTAATGTATATATGCAATACAGATTAGTACGATAATTATAAATTCCAATAAAGTTTTCTACCTCAAACACTATGTAAATATTCTCTTAGGCAATAAATTCAATCCGGAAAGCAGCGCTCCAGAAACAATTTATGACTTGGATTTCTAGCTTGCTACATCCATTCTATTTACGTAAGCCAGTTGAAAGGCAATTTCTTCAATTTCATGTAGAATCACGGTCAATACTTCACTTTTATTTAGCGACAAATAAGGTGTTCTTGAAGGGGGACTTTTTATTTGTACTAGGTCTGGTAAGTCCTTGATGTCTATTTCATTAACCTTAACCACCTAGCATACGTCTCACAGATCCCGATAAATATAAAGTCGTGAATTTTGTTGCGCCTGAGCGTTGTATGAACTTGTTCGTTCCTGTACCTTTTCCCCGCGTACCTCAGTGCCGCCGTGGAGCTCGTCGCAGTCAGAAGTGCGCGCGTTTGTCTGTGGTAAGTAAAAAAGTGTCGCTGGAGGCCTGAGATACCCCTGTTAGGTGGTTAGGTGATTTTTTTAAATTCGTGTTTTTTTACTGTTTTAGATGAAAATGACTTCTAACGACACAATCATCCAACGGTGGTTAGAGCAAGATTTGTCAGATGATGAAAATATTTCAAATGATGAATGTAGCGATGTAGAGGCCGATGTAGGAATAGAACATGTAATAGAAGAAAGTTATGAGTCTGACTCGGAATGCGAAGAGACAACTGAAGTAGAAAGTAACGCAATTGCTCCGATCGAAATTGAATTATCTTCCACTTTACCTAATGAGCAAGTAAGTTCATCGGAAGATGAGGTGCCTTTATCTGAACTGCGATCGAGATCCAAGAAGAAGAATTATTTTGGCAAGAATCGCTTTCGTTGGTCATCTGCCCCACCTTATTCGCGATCAAGAACGCAACAGCATAATATAGTGCAGGAGAGAAGGTATAAAACCTGCCTATCGCAGTGAAATAAATGCGTCTTCTTCTCCGCTGGATATTTGGCAGCATTTTTTTACGGACAGTATGCTTCAAACAATCGTTCATCACACTAATGTGAAGATAAGAGAAATAAGGCCCAATTACCAAATTTCAACCTGTGTTCAAGATTTGGATATGATCGAATTAAAAGCATTTATTGGATTCCTATTTTACACAGCAATTTTTAAAGAAAACCATGAACATTATACCTCGTGGTATAGTACAGATGGCACTGGAAGGGAAATATATCGCTGTATCATGAGCAAGAACAGGTTTGAAGTGTTGTTGAAACCATACGTTTTGATGACTCGGCAAGTAGACCAGTACGTCGAGAGAGCGATGCATCAGCACCAATTACTGAGCTTTTCAACTCGTTCATAGACCAATGTCAAGCTGTGTTTGCAATCGGCAGCTATGCATGTATCGATGAAATGTTGCTTGCATTTCGAGGTAGATGTCGGTTCAAAATGTTTATGCCAAAAAAGGCGAAATACGGCATCAAAATTCAATGTCTTACTGATGCAAGATCGGGTTATCTACTGAATGCCTACATATACCAAGGCAAAGATTCGGATGGACTGAATTTACCCGCGAATATCAAACACTGAAGAAACCAACTCAAGCTGTAATGCGCCTTATACACCCATAGAAAGATCTAATAGAAACATTACTTTTGACAATTGGTACACTTCTATTGAGCTGATTGATTCGCTAAAAAAGAACAACTAACAGGCGTGGGAACATTGAGAAAAAAAAAAGAAATTCCTCCTGAATTCTTAGCAGCTCGTCACAGAAATGTAGATTCGACGGTTTTTGGTTTCACTAAAGATGTCACCATGTCATCGTATGTGCCAAAGAAAAATAAAGCAGTGATCACCGTGTCAAGTATGCATCATATGCCAGTTGTTGATGAAGCTACCAAGAAACCTGAGATAATACTTTTTTATAACCAAACCAAAATTGGCGTGGATCTACTCGATCAAAGGTGTTCAAATTACTCTACAGGTCGACGCACGCGCAGATGGCCCTTGGCTGTCTTTTACCGAATGCTTGACATTTCTGCCTCTAATTGCTATGTCGTCAGATTGTCTACCCAGCCCAAGGTCAAAAGACTGAAAGCAGATTTTTATTTATGAAGAATCTAGCTAAACAACTGACTAGACCACATATGGAGCGTCGTGCAAATAATTTGAAATTGCAACGTGATATTCGAATGGCTATTCGACGCATCCTCGGCAGTAACAAGGAAACCACTCCATCAACTAGCAGTAGCGCTGAAGAAAGGTTAGCAGTGCGAAAAAACTGTTCCACTTGCGACTCAAAAAAAAAACGCAAAACACAATACATTTGTTCGAATGCAAAGCTCCTATTTGCCTGGAATGCTCAAACAAAATGTGTTTTCACTGTCGTGAAAAATTGTAAGTTTAAGCCTTGCAATTTTATTTAAATTTTGTTTTTATTGAGCATTTTATTTTTTTTCTATATTATATAATTACTAAATATTTAAAAAAAAGTACATAAAAGTACCTAGATCATGTGATTATTTTAATGGATCTCATTATCCAAATATGTTAGTTTTTAAGTGAAAAATAAGAAGTGTTGATTACTTAATTGAGATTTAAAACGAAAATGTTAATTTTCATGTTCTTTTCTTATTCTAATAAAAAGTTTATACAGTCATAAACTAACTTTTATTAAAAATCTAAAACTTGCCTCACAACATTAGACAAACATGAATAATTTTGCTCCGGGGTCTCACAGACGTATGTCAGGTGGTAGTGTGACAATAACAGGTGCTAGGTAGTTAAGGTTAATAGCATTTTTAATAAATCTATGTTTCCCTTATCCAAGATATTTCAACATAAGTAAACAATATGAAAAAATTAACATCGTTTCTATCCAAAAGCTTCGTTTGTCCCTTCCATGTATGTGCAAATAGTTTATGGGACAAACTCCTATCTTTGATCATTTAACATTAATTGCAATATTTTGGTTTGCTTTTTTTTCACAATATGAATAGGTTTTCTTCAAACCCTCACACCATTTAGATACAAAGGTTCGGAAATCCAGCTACTACTACAGCAAAATTAAATAAAAAAGTGGTATTTAAATTATAATAAATAGTTAATTTCCATTTCAAAATTATCATAGCCATCATATAAGTGTGTAGGTACAAACCCCCTACAGTAAGAGAACTAAAGTGACCGACATAGCGCTTCTGATCAGCAAGTTGAAGTGCAGCGAACTGGTCCGATAGACCAGTCGCTGGTCGCTGGCTGGAATGAAAAGCGAAGATGAGGTATCTTGTGCAAAGCTCTTGCCAAAAGATTCCTATATCTACCAGTGAACTGTGCAATGGAACATCAATTCGAGCTACAAACATTCATATGAAATTCCTCAGAGACCTCCGTTGAGTTGAATAAAGAAAAAAATATTTTTACCAAAAATAATACCGAACTAAAAATCCAAAAATATTTTTTTATCAAGGTAAATAGAAATGTTTCAATAATTCTTTCATAACTTTGAAGTCGGTGCCAAGTAAATCAAGAACGGTATGGATTTATCTTTTTAACCTCCTTTCCTATATTATAAAGGCGATGAGTTTGTTTGATACTTAGCACCTACATCAATATTATGAAAAACATAATCGCAGGCGTGCGCAGGTTTCCTCACGATGTTTTCCTTGACCGTAAGAGCGTCGGATAACGTACATATAATTTCGAAAATTCGAAAACGTGTACGCGAGGGCAACAGTCCACACCAAAGGATATGGAATTTATTTCGAAATTAACGTTTTGAATTATTTAAAAGGAACATCCTCAGTCAGTTTCCAGGTGCATCGGTAGCGGAGTACTGTCCGGGCACAGTAAGGTGCGGCCGTGACCGGGGCGTGACCTAAAATCTGCGAGTTCAAGGCGTCAGCCCTCAGCCGCTCCCTGTTGCATACGGATCGATTGAACTTACCGGCCGGTATTGCTTATGTATCGGAAAGGATAAGTACATACATTTAATTAATATTGAAATATTAACGACCCATTCAGTGTAATGGTAGAGACATCGGCTATTACACCAAGGGTGCCGGGTTCGATCCCCGGGCATTACAAATATTTGTGTGCATAAACATGTCCAGTTTTGTATGTATTATATATATATATATATATATATATATATAGCTCTACTTCTATCTCTGTACTAGTCTGGGTGTTTTCTATGTATAATATTATGTATTTTTTTACAAAAATAACTATATAAGTATGTTTATCCGTTGTTTCGTATCCAAATTACAGACTAATACTTAGTTTGGGGCCAGATGGAGCTGTGTGATTTTCAGTGGTTTTTTTTTATAAGTTGTAGTGGCAGTGGGCTGGTCACGTATGTCGCAGAACCGATGGCCGTTGGAGCAAACGAGTTCTGGAGTGGAGACCGCGTCTTGGCAAGCTAACGCAGGACGCCCTCCGGCCCGATGGACGAACGATTTGTGTAAGGTCGCTGCTGGAGGCTGGATGAGGAAGGCGGGGGACTGGGATATCTGGCGAAAAATAATAATTTAAAGTGGGAAGGACCTATGTCCAGCACTGAACTATGTTAAGTTAAAGAGGGAGAAAAAGGGTTTAAGACTGACCTAGTATAGTCATATAAAAAAATTACACCGTCTTCATGTAATAAAAATAATACAAAAACAAATAAATCACCCCATATATCATGAAATTGCCAACTCAAAAGCCTGCGAAAGTCCTAACATTATAAAAGGATCCGTCGAGTGACCTTCGCACTCGGCAAAACTGGGTTTACTCAATATTCTATCTGGAATTATTGGGTCGCATTCACGCTATTCAATAAAAATTCCAAAACAATCGCACTGCATCCCGGCTTACCGCTAAGCTCTCCAAGGATAACGGACGATTGTCACAGCAAAAGCAACCTTCTTCTTTCCACTTTGAGTTTGGTTTTCTGTTTCACTTCGTTTCGTTCTATTGCAGTCCACTGATTGACATATGTTAGGTTTTCCCCGTGTTGTTGATTTAGATATCCCAATGCTCAGTTACAAACTGGTTGTCAGTTTTATATGTTAATATTCGTCCTATATAAATAAACACTAGGTGATAAACTCGATACTGAGTCGTCTAGGTAGGTACCACCGCAGTGCTAGATATCGTCCTATGAAACAGGAGTGTTATGCACTTTTGTCTTTCGAGATCGAAGGCAGCTAGTGAAATTACCGGGTATTAGAGAACTAAATGTGTTGTCTCGGATGACGGGCGCAGTGCGGCGTTGATGGAGGATAATAACTGTTTATCAGTAGTTGATCTCAATCAATGCCGCTCTGTCATGGTTAGACGTATTACTTACCATCAGGTGAGCATCCTGACCGTCCTGTACACTTATAACGTAGAAAAACAACGAGGTCTGCTCCTTAAACTTGGCGGATTTTCATCATACCAAAGATAGTAAATATTCTATACAAAAACAGCTTTGTCTTGAATTAATAACGATTAACATCGATTCTTTAATGAAGACCCCCCCAAGGTCTTCAACGTAGACTAATCCATTGGAGTTAACATCCATCAGCTTCCCGCAGTGACCTAGTCATCATGAAATATGATATTACAATATACGATGATATAAAAATTTAAACGTGCACCAATGATATTCTGTATATATAAAGGTAGATACGCCATCTGTGCCTCAAAAACGAACCGCCGAAGAGAGTACAGTTTGTACTCTTTTGTTTTGGTAAATGTACGCTCATTCAAAATATGTGTATTTGTGCTGTCACTGCATTCGGAACACTTTCTTCAATTGTTTTATGAGCATATCACGAATCCATACTTTTTTTACATCATTGGCACCAACATACATTTTTAAGTTATATCATTTTTGCTATGAAAATAAGCCGTTATTTTTACATAGAATATATGCTGCTAAGCTGCTATGCTAAAATATTAGATTTTTATTCATTTATAAAATTGTATCTCTAAACAATTTTTTGAGCATAAAATTTGACGATACATATAAATGAAAATAAAATAAAATTGAAATTTTTCTAAATCGGTTTGTGTTTGTTTCGCTCCGTGCCCCAGTTCCTGTGGCGCAGTTCAAGGGCGATGCACCGCGGGACTCGACTACGACAGCCACAAATATGTGGTCACCCTGTTTGTATTTGCTATTTTGTATGCAAATTAAATAAACAAACAACATAAGCGTATAAAATACAAGTAGTTGTATATTATATAGGAGCGTCGGTGGCTCAGTGGTGTGGACTGTCGCCTTCCTACCGGGAGGGCTGAGGTTCAAATCCCGACACGTACCAATGTATTTTCGAATTTTCGAAAAATATACGTACGTTATCCGACGCTCTAACGGTGAAGGAAAACATCGTGAGGAAACCTTCATGCATGCCTGCGAAGAGATTCGAAGGTTGTGTGTGAAGTCGTCCAATCCACACTGGGCCCGCGTGACGACTAAGGCCTAATCACCCTATACGGGTAGGCTCGTGCTCGCGGTGGGGACGTTTAATGAGCTGATGATGATGTATATTATATAAAGTATTTTTTCATGTCTTTTTTTTCTTTTTGTTTTTTTTATCATATTGTGATTCCTTGTATTTCATAATTATATTGTAATTACTACAAATTTACTTTGAAACACACTTATCAACGGTTTTTTATAGAACACATTTTTTTTATTATTCTTCTACTTTAGTAATACGTGCTCGAAGTAATCAACACTAAGAAGTTTCTTCCCTTTTCATCCAAGTTTAAAAATCAAATAGTGAATAAATAATTATAATTATAAGGTATCACAAAACAAAAATAAGTTTACCGTGTCACAGTAAGTACGAAACCTATCAAATTTGACTTACATGCTTATCTATTAAAAAATGTTTTATTTTACAAGAAGTATCAAACAATCTACAAATGCCAATCGGTTGTCACAATACCTTATAATTATCTGTATTAATTCATAACGCCTCAATTAATCCTTAAAGATCTAAGCACATAAAACTCATGGAAGTTAGTAGGAAGAACTCCATTCTCCCAACAGATTAGTATTCAATGTTAAAATCTACTCTGAAGTAAAGAGTTTTCATCATAGCTCAATACACTTCCCCACCGAGGGGCCCGAGTCTACCCGTAAAGAATGTGTAGGCCTTAAATAAACGTCCATGTCCTTTGAATCTTTTTGCAGATGTGCACTGGATTCCTCATGATGTTTTCTTTCACCGTAAGAGCGACGGATAAAACGAATCAAAAATTCTTGATTTGCCAGAACATACATAATATATTTTTTTATAATATAAATTGCAGTAAAAACATTTACATGTTAACCGTTACCATTAGTCCCTTAACAAGGGCAGCCTGTATTTTATAAAACCATAGTTGTAATATAATTTTAAAAATTCTAAAAGAGATTATTACGTGGCGGTATATGAACCTGCACCCTCCAGATCAGAGACAACAGTCCACAGTAATAAGCCACAGACGCTAAACAACTCTGCTTACGTTTAACGTTTAACCCAAGCGAAACCACTAAGAAAATAATTAAATTATGTAACTGTTTTTAAAAGACAGCTCGTAGAATAATGCAGCAGCCGTAAAGGTCACTGTTTGGCCTAGTTCCGTGCATAGTTCAAGGGTAGCGGTGCACGCTGCCGGGAATGCCCGACTCGCGCACAAACATGTGGTCACCCTATTTATTGAGCTCACAGCTGTACTAACTCAATTGCTTTGACGAGCTCGGTAGCACATTCGGTAGCGAGACTAAGTTGAAACTGTGTTATATTCACTTTGAAACTATATTCGTATTTATTTTATGTCTCAATTTGAGTTCAAATTAAATCTTAGAATGAATAATAAAAACAAATTATTCAATAATTGGATTTTTAAAATTGGATTAGATAATTAGATTTCGTTTTAAATGTTACTTTAAAAGATTATTGTGTGTGTATGTGTGTGTGTGCGTGTGCGTGTGTGTGCGTACGTGCGTGAGTGCGTGCGTGCGTGTCGTCGAAAACATATTGTGCGCGGCTGGATTTGAACCTGCACACTCCAGATCGGAAGGAAACAGTCCGCACCAATGAGCCACCAACGATATCTATAAAGACAATAATTTCCTATCAGAATAAAAACCGAGTAAACGTCTTAAGTACCAAACTTAAAAAATTTAAAGTCACCAAACAGACATACGAAAATTATATCGCCACTGTAATTTTTGCTTGCTTTAAGACGAAATACGTCGTACGAGCCTCACAGGTGGCTAGCTAGTTAAAAAACAATGTTTTAACTTTTCTCCACAGCAGTGGTAATTTAAAATGCAGCGGTCTGTTGAGGTCACAGTTTGACCCAGTTCTGGTGCAGTTCAAGGATGCAACGCGTCTCGGTGCACACCGGGAACGGCCTGAGCTTTGGAAGACGTGTGGTCACCCTATTTGTGTTTACTCAACAATGTTCGAATTCTAAATAATGTAAACATTGTACTCGCAAATTTGCATTAAGTCGGTGATTTTTTTGTTTTTTATGTTACCAAGTCCACAGGATGGTCAGGCCGCTGACGGTAAGTGATATACCTGGCTATGACAGAGCGGCTTTTAGTAAGACCAATAACTGATAGACAGTTATTATTCTTCATTAATGCCGCACTGCGCCCGACACCCGAGGCGACAGATGTTAGGCCAGTAATTTTACATCCCCAGCCCTCATCCTGAAAACAGAAGCGCAAAACTCTTCTTCTAATTTCTAAAATGAAAATTTTAAAATGAAAAAACCTGTGTAAAGGTTATCAAAAACTTAACACGATAGAATTTTCGTGCGATGATTTTTTTGGATTTTTCATGTCTCTAAGTCAGCAAGACAGTTATGGTAGACTACGATTGGACTTTCACGATGAAGCCTCGTCTCGTGCAGTTTACAACTTGATAAAGAGTTTAAACGTGGTCGCACTAAACCGTGGACAAAAATCGGACTAGCGTGGTGCTTAACAACCCTAGCCTGATTACTCCAAAGCTATGATATGTGGGAACCGCTGTGACCTGCAGTGGGACGTTAAACACCAATAAAAAAAACATTTTCAAAGAAGTAATATGCGACTAGTAGATAGGCGTTCAAAAAATTCACTTTTACTTTGCTTTCAATTTATTTATAAACAGGCGTTGGTGGCTCATTGGTGTGGACAGTTGTCTTTCGATCTGAAGGGTACAGGTTCAGATCCCACCACGTACCAATGTATCTTCAATATTTCTAAATTATATATACGTTTATCCGACGCTCTTATAGTGAAAGAAAACATCGTGAGGAAAACTGCGCACACCTGCGAATAGATTCAACAGTTGTGCGTGAAGTCTGCCAATCGGCACTGGGCCCGCGTGGACGACAAATGCCTAAGAAGCATTTAGAGGGAGGCTCGTGCCCCGGTTGGGAAGTTTATTGAGCTGATAATAATGAATGATGATTTATAAACTCCCTCTTTACATGAAATCAGATAGTGTGCCTGTAAATTTGTATGAAAATAGGACAGAATTTTACTTGTATGTGTATGTTAAATTTCCTTTAAGGTAAAAGAAAATTCTAGAAAGTTTATATTTATTAAACTGTAAAGAAGAGCTAGTCACAATGGGTTTTACATGTCATAGTTACCGGGTCTCAAGAAGCCTGTAAGGGAGCGTTCATGTATTACGTAACACATATTTTGAAGATTTTTTAACCCCCCCTCCTCCCCTTGTAACGCACCGTAACGTTATTCTGTACTCCCCCTCCCACTCTCTAAACGTTACGTAACACTCAAGTGACCATTTTGACCCTAAAGTTGCAAAAAAATATGTTACAGATTTTATTTACAATACAATCTAGGGATTCCCCGTGAAATATAAACTAAAAAGGTTGCCAATTTTGGAGTTTTAATTCACTAATTTAAAAAAAACAATGTTACGTAACGTGATGTAAGAAGGCCCCCTTCCGCATCCCTGTAATGCATCGTAACGTTTTACGAGACCCCCCTCCTCCCAAATTGCGTTACGTATTACTTGAACGCTCCCTAGGGCCCCTTATCAATAATAAAAGTAAATAATCCACACACACAGTAATGCTAAAGAGTGGTGACTCCGAAGAGAGATAAATAACCGAACCCGTCGAGTGCTGATTGTATACTGCTTTATTAACACTATAAATTCCACATTCGCACAATGCACAATGCGAATGTGGAAGGATACACGAGCAGGGGACGACCCGGAAGGACTTACCTTGACCAAATTGATCAAGTCCTTAAGAAGGCTGGGGTCCCAAGTAAGAGGAATAAAAGAGCTTGTATGAAAAGATTGATGGATGTGATTGAAGCTAGGGAAGTATGTCAGGACCGTGCAAAGTGGCGTTTCATCATCTCTGCCTACCATTCTGGGACCAAGGCGTGAGCTTTATTTATTTTTTATTTTTTTTTAACACTATAAAATTGCTCAATTACAATGTATAGGTATTAATACAAAATAATGCAAGAGAAGCTATTTTAAAGTAGGTTAAAGTAAATGTGTAGAATATGTGCGGTTAGCCCGTACAAAACGAACGACCAAGTTTGTCTACAAAACCGTAATTTTAAGGTAAGCCAAGATATTTGTTGGTGTCGAAATAATGCAGCGATGCACTAAGGTCACTGCTCGACCCAGTTCGTTACAGTTCAAGGTTGCACCCGGCGCGTATCGGGATTTGTCGGGAGCCGATTTGCATTTGGTCGCATTTGTTTATCTTTTGATAAATCAGCCATTTAAGACTTGTTAGGAGTATAGCCTTTGGACCGACGACTTGCGAAAGGCCGCTGGTGAAAGCTGGATGAGAAAAGCGGAGGACCGGGATGTCCAGCGCAAAATGGGAGAGACCTATGTCCAGCAGTGGACTGCGATAGGTTGAAGAGATAGGAGTATAGCAAAGTAATTTAGGTAATGGTCTTTATCATCATCAGTTCATTAAACGTCCCCACCGAGGGGCACTAGCCTACCCATATAGGGTGATAAGGCCGTAGTCGTTCACGTGGGCACAGTGCGGGTTGGCCGACTTCACGCACAACCTTTGAATCTGTTCGCAAGCGCGCGCAGTTTTCCTCACGATGTTTTCCTTCACCGTAAGAGCGTCGGATAACGTACATATAATTTGGAAAATTCGAAAACACATTGGCACATGGCGGGATATGAACCTCAACCCTCCCAGTAGGAGGATAACAGTCCACACCATTGAGCCTCGTTTATGGTTTTAGATAAACATTAAATTAACTAGCACAATCTCACTCAAATAGTGTTCACGACAAAAGTTTGCCTATCGCATCTATTGAGCAGAATTTTCATTTATAATCAAGTCGCTCGCTACATGTCATAATGACATAGTAGTGTGCTCGTACTTTAGATTTCATACCCTTTGAATGACGTCGCTAGCTACATGTCATTTCGACATAGTAGTGTGCGTAATTTAAGCATTGCGGAATCGTCGACGTGAAGACCTGACGTAACTTGCCGAATGCCGCCCAGCCCAACTGAATCCTCCTACTAGCTTCCCTCTCGAAATTGTGCCGGCCAAGTTGGATCGTTTGGCCCAAGTAAACGTTTTCTTGCACAACTTCGAGAAGGATGCCATCGACGCATATCGGTTGTGGCATGACATGGTCATTGAACATGACTTTCGTCTTGTCCAAATTCATACCAAGCCCAACTCGTTGGGAGGATTCATTTAGGCTATTCAACATCTCAGCAAGCCCTTCCGATGACTCTGCAACGATGACGATATCGTCAGCAAAGCGCAGATGAGAAATATACTCTCGATTGACGTTGACGCCTCGTTCAGACCAGTCCAGGGTCTTAAAGACATCCTCCAATGCGTTTGTAAACAGTTTCGGGGATATAACATCCCCACCACGACTCTCTGACTGTCTCACACCACGACGCAATTGGATGGGTCTTGTCCGCTGGTCTTGGCTCTGAACGGTCATCGTCGCTGCGTTGGAGTGACACTTCATCACCGCGATATATTTCCAGTCGATACCGCATCGCTGCAGAGCCTCCAGAACAGCCATACACAGCGGCTGGTTATACTCTTCGGTCTTCTGTATAAGCTGCCGAACAGTATGGATGTGGTCCACGGTGCTGTAGCCTTTTAGAAACTCAGCCTGCTCCGGTGGTAGGAATTCTTTGAGTCTTATGGCGAGACGGTTCGCTAAAACTCTGGAAAACAACTTATAGACGTGGCTCAGAAGCCCTATCGGTCTATAATTCTTCAAAAGAGTTTTATCACCCGTCGTCTTATTCTTCTTGAAGAATAAGACGACGACGCTTCTGGACCACGCCTCCGGTGTAGTTCCCTGGTGGATGACGGCATTAAAGAGCTCAACTAATGCCCTAAGGATGGGTTGTCCACCGGCTTTTAGGAGCTCTGTCGTAATACCGTCATCACCCGGGCCTTCCCATTTCTAAGTTGCCCAGTGCTGCACTAATCTCGCTAACGTCAATATCCGGGACATCTTGCGTACAATGGCGCCTTAGTGGGGCACGTGGATCTTCGGTGTCCTCGGTCTGTGGCTGATGAGCGCTCGATGAATACAATAATAAAATCTACACAGTCGTCCATAGAATTTCTCAACCTCTTCCAGGATCTGTGGGCGAGTTGTGAGTAATTGCCTATCTGATGTCTTAAGCCTCACCAGATGGCTCCTCCCAAGTGGTTTTTGGAAAACTTTGGGACCCCTGTTGCGTTCAATAAGGTCCTTAATGAACCTTGTATTGAAACAGCGGAGGTCCCTGCGAACGAGTTTTCGTATCCGCTTAGAGAGAGCCTGATATTCCGGCGAAGCAACAGCAGCAGATGGCATCTCGCGTCTCAGCCTTATCAAATCCAGGGTTTCGGGAGAAAGTTTGGACGACTTCGCTCGTTTCATCGGCGGGAAATGCCTGCGACCTAGTTTACACACCGTCTTCACCACGTTGTCGGTTATCTCGTCCACGTCGCCAGTGGTTTCCAGCGAGTCGAATCGATTTTGAAGTTCCAATTGGAACTGTTCGGACCCATAGTGTATTTGGAGCGGCGTAGGTCTGAGAGTAGATTTTATTAAGCGAGACCATTCGGTCTGAAAACATATATTTAAAGTGCCTCGGACAAGTCGGTGATCACTGCCGGTTTTAAACATGTTAACCACTGAGACATCTTTAAATAAATGTGTCTTATCCGCCATAATAAAATCTATCTCGTTCCTTATCACAGTGTTCGGGCTCTGCCAGGTCCATCTTCTCTGAGGCTTCTTCTTGAACTCTTATATAATGATCCTTAACTGTATGGTTGCCTAGCAGAGATTGTTTATTAGCAATAAGGCCGCCATTTGTACTTTTATGTTTAATTATTATGAATGTACTCTAAATTGTTACATAACTTGGAATTTACAATAAAGAATTTTCTATTCTACTCTTAAGTTAAAAATTTTAATGTTATAAATAAATGTGTAAATAATTTTATGACATAAAAATAAGTCAATGTATGTGACAAGCGGCTCGGACATTTTTTTGATATTTCTTCGTGATTGTGCATCCAGTTAGTTGTTCATGTAAGTTTTAAGCATCTTGTTAGTTAATTGTTTATCTAAGCTATAATGAACTTCACCTGAAGGACATTGATATATTTCACGACTCCTTGCCCAGCTTCAGGCGGAAGTTGTTAGATTTATTTTCTGTCAGTTATAAGTTCAAAGTTACATGGACCATTTTGTCACCCTCGAGTAAACTACTAAATGCCTTGCTCGAGGTTGGTAAGTGATCCCAGCACAGATTATTGTGTATTCGGATGTCTGTGGATTGTTAGTGTTTCTGATTAGTTTTGTTATTTTCATTTTTAGTTTTTTATCTCATGTGTTGTTATTCTAATGTCTATCAATGTTGTGTACGCCTATAAGGGGTATATGTACCAGACCATAACCTTTAACTAATTGCTGTCCAATGTTGTGTATATATACTGTTGGTGTACCTTTTTAAATAAATAAAGGTCATTGTCGGCTGGGTTTTCAGTCACCCACCCGCATTGGGCCAGCGTGGAAGGTTTATATTTCAAGGGGTGGAAGACGTTTTAAGCGATGATGATTGTTGTTGATATCACAGGTACAATGATATTCTGTTTATATAAACGTAGATACGACATCCGTACCTCAAAAACGAACTGCCAAAGAGAATACAGTTTTAGGCTCTTTGTTTAGGCAAATGTACGAGTGTATTCGAAATAGGTGTATGTGTGCTGTCGCTTCATTCGGAACACTTTTTTTTTCAATTGTTTTGTGAGCATATTAGGTATTGATTATCAAATATAACCGATAACTATACAAAATAAATCGAAAAGTGACAACGACTGAGACGAGTGTTTGATGACTGGAATGTTTGAGACGTGTACTATTACATTAAGGGTTCCGGATTCAATCCCCTGGTAGTTTAAACATTTATGTGCATGAACACCTCTGTTTGTATTTGAAAAAAAAAATAAAGAACTATTTATTTGGCACACAAATACATCCAACATACAAAAATTAACTAAATTAAGTGCTAAATAGCACTCATCCCTTAAAACAGTATTACGACCCATTTGGTGTAATGGTTGAGACGTCGGCTCTTACACCAAGAATTCTGAGTTCGTTCCCCGAGCAGTAAAAACATTTGTGTGCATGAAACATGCCATGTCTGTTTGTATAGGTCTGGGTATTTTTTGTGTATAATATGTATGTACCTATTTACAAAAAAAAGTATTTTTAAGTATGCTAATACGTTGTTTAGTATATGACAGGCTAAAAGCCTAGTTTGGGACTAAATGGTGCTGTGTGAATGTATGTGGATATTATATTTGGATATGTTGTATGCTGTATACATATAGGTAGATACGCCATCCGTGCCTCAAAAACGTACCGCCGAAGAGAGTACAATTTGTACTCTTTTGTTTAGGTAAATGTGTTCGAAATTAGAAATATGTGTATGTGTGCTGTCACTGCATTCGGAACTTTTTTCGATTGTCATAGCATATCACGAATCCATACCTTTTTACATCATTGTCTAAAGCATCGAAAGTAACAAATACCGTCTGTCTATATACAAAGTGGACACCGAGATATTTATTGGTGCAATCGCGCGCGTGTCCTAGGCCTCCTGACCCGATTACCTAGATTCGAGACCTTGCTCGATGCACATCCTGCTGCATTTGTTTACGGTACGTTTGCCAGTACTAACGATGTGTTTGAGTAAATAGTTATTGGAAATATTAATTTGGTAGAAGTGTGCTAAACGAGATAAATTTTTTATCATCATCATCAGCTCATTAAACGTCCCTACCGAGGGGCACGAGCCTACCCGTATAGGATGTATAGGCCTCAGTCATCCACGCGGGTCCAGTGCGGGTTGGACGACTTCACGCACAACCTTCGAATCTCTTCGCAGCCGTGCGTAGGTTTTCTCACGATGTTTTCATTCACCGTAAGAGCGTCGGAGAACGTACATGTTTTTCGAAATTCGAAAACACATGGTACGTGGCGGGATTTGAACCTCAGCCCTCCCGTGGAGGGCGACAGTCAACACGATGAGCCACGACGATCAGCCCTCGCAGGCTCGCACCTATCGTGCCCCTCAGTAGGGACGTTTAATGAGCTGACGATGATGATGATGTGCAAAACAAGGTAACTTTTTTATCATCATCATCAATACAACTTCATTTGGCGACTGTTGAAATAAGGCCTCCCGTAATGACTTCCACGCGTACGGAGCAGTTGGCCGTTATTAGAGTTAATGAAAGCGGCAATAAAGGGAGATAAAACGCCACCCTGCGCACCCGCAATAACATTACTCCAATCCGAAGAAATTCTCATAGCAGATTCGCTGTCGCCGGCCATGCAAGATAACTGGAAAGCCAGTCAATGACCATGGAGGAAATATTTAGAGCACGCAATAAGCCTAGGAGAATGTCAAAGTCAACAGTGCTAAATGCATTAGAAAAGTCAAGAAGGGCAATTATCGTAAGATGTTTGCGGTCCATTCCCGCACGGATATCATCTGTAACTTTGAACATACATCGTGTTGAGGGTGACTAGGTGGTAGACGCGATGCTGAGTCTTCTAGGTAGGTAATCGTCCCGTGAAATGAGTGTTATGCACTGTTGTGTTTCGAGATAAGGGCACTGTAGCTATTGAAATTACCGGGTATGAGAGACCTAGTATTTGTTGTCTCGGCAGTGCGAAATTAGTATATAAGTATTACTTAATACTTTTTATGGGAAGTTTGCCATAGAGCTAAAGATAAAACTACCTAACAACATCGTAATTTAAGTAATACTCGTACATAAACATTCTACATGACATCGTACATTATATAATCTTACGTTATTTATGTAAATTCGGACGCTCGTATCAAGTACCAGAAAATAGAACAAGGTGACTGAACTATGTAATTAACTTCCTTGTCAGGGTGTATTAGAAGTTACTTAGGTAAGGTATGTTTACTGTAACTAATTACTTATTGTGAAAGAGTACGAAATTTTTTTTTTTTTTTCAAGAACGATGTGATTGGTTTTTAATGATTTTTCCATTAATATTTTGGTTAAGTATTAAATGTAAGCATCGGTAGCTCATGCCGTAGTTTCAGTCCGATTTTGGGGCGCCCTTAGGCTCGTTGTGTAAGTTTTTAAGACTGAAAGCGAAAAGACATTGTTACGTCGCGTGAGTTGAACCTGCACCCTTCAGATCAAAAGGCAACAGTCCACATCAGTCACCACACTTGTTAATTTCAATATTATTATGTATTTGTTTCAAGCTTTTTTATTATATCGTTTACAATCTATCCATATGAATATTTATGTTCGTATATTAATTGTTTTTTATGTATCTGTATCTTTTTTATATAGCTGTAGACCACAGATTTCCCAATACAGGAGATGGGACAAGCCGCGTTTAAAATGCGACAAATGTAAGCTCAACGAGCATACACTGGCTGCCAGTTTACGCTCTGTGAGACGAGTCAAGACGCACGAATATTAGAAGAAATAACCGTATTTTTCCAAAATGCCATCCTGTACATTTGTAACATGCGATCATCGCAATGAATCAGTAAATTTACCAAGAAATATAATAACTTTTCACAGGTAAGAACCGGAAAGAAATTGCGACACTGGGACTGCCTATAAACTTGGCGGCTTGTCCAGTCTAATTGTATATTCGGATGTCTGTGCTGTAGACCATTGTGTTGGTGAACGCGGCATAGTGGCTCCTCTTACCTCATCAACGGTGTCTACGGAAGACCAGCGTCAGGACTTCCTGTGGTTGTTCTGACTACGCTGAGTAGGCATCCATTCAGTGCAATTGCACAAATGTAAAATTGTTGTTTTTCATTTTGTTTAATAATGAATGTTGTAGTTGTTTTCGGAATAAACTTTACATAGCAAAAAATTAAAAACTGAATGTCTTATTTTTTTATAAAACTAAGCCATTATCGGGAAGAAACATCATATTTGTAGTTTCAAGGGAAAAAAGTCCTTCGGATTTTATCCCATCTATGATATTAATGGAACAGTCCTATGTCATTAATCATGGTGCTGTCTGTGTGAAGACTAAACTTTGGTCAGCTACTCGATTCTGGAACGACCTTGACATGTCACTTGATGCGTTTAAGATAAAGGTTGGAAGATTAATACGCGCTTTAGATAGGTACAAAACAGTCTGTGGTGATGGTGAGTTCTAATATGCTATATTATATGGGGCTTATGGATAACAAATTCAGAAGACATTGAATTAGCCATGCTTGTCACAATTGGGGCGGCTCTAGCCAAGTGATATTCCAGAAGCAGTATGAGTAATTGTGGTACTGACTGCAACACCAAGGGTTCCGGGTTCGATCCCCGGGCAGTACAAACATTTGTGTGCATGACCATTACAAACATGTCTGTTCGTAATGGTCTGGATGCTTTCTATGTATAATATGTATGTATTTACAAAAAAAATGTATATAAGTATGTTTATCCGTTGTTTAGTACCCATAATACAGGCTTCACGCTTAACTTGGGGCTAGATGGCGCTGAGTGAATGTCTGTGGATATTTATTATTATTTTTTACCTCTCAGACAATGGAACAAGAACTTGCGTTTGAGTCTTGCCCGAACTGTCCATCTTCGTGCGGTTGACGGAATCTCTAGAGTCTAGATGGTAAATGCAAGGGCAATCAAAGTGGTCCAATATTGTCTTATTATCATCTTAAACTTGTGAATCAATCAAAACTCAAAAGAATGAGAGCGTCGGTGGCTCACTGGTGTGGACTATTGCCTTCCGATCTGGAGGGTGCAGTTTCTAATGTCATTACATTACATTTATCTGATGCTCTAATGGTGAAGGAAAACATCGTGAGGAAACCTACGCACGCCTACGAAGTGATTCAAAGGTTGTGTGAGAAGTCGACCAATTTGCACTAGGCCCGCGTGGGCGACTACGGCTTGTACACCATATACGGGTAGGCTCGTGCCCCTTGGTGGGACGAGCTGAGACGATAAGAAGAAGGATACCACGGCCTCACGAAAAGCCGACATAAAACATCGCGCGCGTTTTATATCATCGAGAAAATGAGGTTACTGTAGGCTTAGCATTCCCCTTTTTCCATATTTCTTTTTCTATTTCCTTTGTTTAGGTACCATATATCTAACCTGTCTCTCGTATAGGTCATAACAAAATCGAAATCTTACTATTAGTGTGAGTTGACATGCTCATCTGCCTACGCGCGCTCCTTGAACTCTTGGTATTTTCATCAAAAAAGTGTACTATAATGAAAAAAAGTATTTAGTACAGTCAGCAATTTGGGATTCCAGGTCGTGTCTTGTAAATTCGGGTCCCACATTTGCTAACGTAAAAGGAAATCGCTCAGCGATACCAAACACTAGGTTTGTAGGGCACCGAGGCCCCGACAAGTTCCGGTCTCGGAAACGTCGTCATGTCAACCCACTTGGCAACTGACCAACGGCACCCCAACAATTCAGGAGATGCTCCCAATTTAAAAGTTAAGGCAAATTAGTTTGGTTGGTTCCGAAGTTGTGAAGCCTATTGAAGCTGACATTTGTTACTGCAGATGAATTGTGAAAGTGAAATTTCCACAACCATTGTTTATAAGACTACATTCCTGCAAAAGAAACTTTAGGAACACTCGCATCCGGGGTAGCCTTCATGTTCGTGACATTGCAGACAAGCTGCAGCAGCCTTCGCTGGTATAGCCACGTTTTACGGAAACCAGTAAGCTGTGTGGGAAATAAATGTCTGGCCATGCCACCTCCGACCGGTCCCGGTAGAAGGGGCAGGCCCAAAAAGTGTTGGCTTGACGTCGTTCAGGATGCCATGCGTGCTAATAGTGTAACAGTTTTGGATGCTAAAGATCGTGCAAAGTGGAAGAGAATGTGTCGGAAAGCGGACCCTGGGCTTAGGGGCGCAAGCTCCGAAAGTAACCGAGAATATCGCTGAGATGATGATGACTACTTTCCTGCAAAACTTTGTTTCCTCAGGCTCCCACTGCAGATTTATCCTTAAAAAAAAAGGATTTGTCAGTGTCTCAATGGTCGGCGGTGGGTCAATGGTGTAGACTGTTGCCTTCCGGTCGGGTGGGCGCAGGTTCAAATACCACTATTTTACCAATGAATATCGATGATAATATTGCTTGTTTATTGATTATCGGCCATTAAAATGTATATTTAATATGTACATTTTTAGAATAATATTTATTGTTTAAAATTAAACAGCACAGCTTTATATACTTAAATATAAATGTTTGACATATACAATTGTTGACTTTTCGTACGGAAATATGACATCTTTTCTCCAGAACTCTCTCTCAACGTTTAAAAAGGCCAGCAACGCATTTTATTGGTGTCATTTATCATCAGATGAAACGTTTGCCTATTTGCATATAAAAAAATTAAGACCGCGTTTGTAAAAAACGTGTTATGTGTTTCTGCGATTTACTTCCCAAATCTAGCTACCATGAATTTAATTTTTCGGGTAGTAGGCCTATGTTACTCACAAATAACTTACTTATTGTTGAAACATTTTGCGACGTCTTAATCCTTATTTTTCGGGCATATATTGTCTGGATAACATTTTTTATAATCGAATACATGGGTCAATAATTTTATATTTATTTTTCACGATATTTATAAATATAAGCTTATATAGATACATTTTTAGACAGCAGTTCGAGTTCGACAGGTTCACATGGCTTTTTGTTAAACATTCCAGCTATTTCATGAAGTGATTTATCTTTTGTTTCTGGTACGTACTTATATACTAGTATTATAAATATCGTGGATGTACACGCATAGAATAGAAATGTGCCCTGAAAACCACACGAACTGAATAATAACGGTGAAACCTTTAATAGGGTTCCCAGTACAAATTTGGCTGCAAAAGATATTAAACAAAGACAAAAGCTTCGTGATCGTATGGTATTAGTTCACCTGAAATTGTAGAAGCCATTATCATTGGCCCACAGCATATAGATATGGAAAATCCAGTAAGTAATGTTATAGAGATATACTTATTTTCTAATATCACAGAGAATCTTACAAGGTACAAGTAAAATGACATAATAAATAAAATAGACGTGCCTATTATTGAATAATAAAGTTCTACGTTTTAATATTTTAGATAAACCACAACCAATATACATGCCTAGTACAGTAAATCCATCTAATATTAACATTCCTGCATACGCTGTAGATTGATTGTTAGTTATTTTCGTTAGCATTTCTAATGAATACACAGCGCATATTAATTTGCCTGAAAAGTAATATAAACCTAAAACAAACAAACAGTACATCACCGGTTTATGTATTTCTGGTTTTGATATCGATTGAACTATATCATTTACAAAGTCTGGCACAGTTTTTATTGGTTTTCTAGTTTTTGAATAACCTTTCTCTGTATTAATTAATGTGTCCAATTCTTTATCAGAATTCTCGTTAGAGCCTTTCAACCAACGATGGGCTGCAGCACAATCTTCATACCTTTCCTTATAGGCTAACCAATATGGTGACTCTGGTATTAAAAGTATTGATATAAAATTGTAAACAGAACATACAACCCCAAACATTCCTATGTAAGAATAATGTGAATAAGTGCCTATAATATTAGCTATCCACATACCCCAAAATAATGTTGCCGATTTTATTGTCAAAAACATTCCTCGGTATTTTTGGTGAAGTATATTCGGTTAAAACCATGATAGAATGTCGTGTTTGCGAAGCAGATGTCATTCCATGAAAAATTTGACTAATTAGCACATGCGTTGCTTTTTGCTGCAGTAAAGTCATAGTGAAATGCTAAAATTATTGGTTGCTAATATAAGTATAGCTTTCTTGCGTCCGATGAAGTGTGCTATGATTGTCAATCCAAACACCCAACCATTGCTGCATAACCAAGTACTGAAGCTGAAATTACACAAAAAACAATGTTACCTCTACTACAGAAATTACGAGTATTGCTCTTATATTTAGAGTATGAAATAAATGTCCCTGCATTATTTAAGTTATGTTATTAAATTCATAGGAATAAAAATCATCTTACACAATTTGTGAAATTGCCTCTTTAGTTTACACCTTTATAATATATTGAATAATCCGGATTCTTAAGAATAAAATACTCACAAATCCATGAAGCCATATCATCGCTGACACTGGAAGTTGAGTTATTTTCCCTTCTTATTTGGGCAATTATAACAGTAGGTGAGCCTAAACTTAGTCCAAACATCAAGAAGAATGTCCATGATATACTGCTCACTAACACCTAAAAAGAGACAAGTAGAGTTAAGTTATACATACTTAAAGGTACACAGTTTTATTATTAATTCAATTATTTATAAGGGGCAAAACATAACAAATTCTGCACGCTTATCAAAGTAATACTTAAACACTTATAATAATGATAATAACAATACCAAAATATATTATTTTTATATGATTAGTGTACAGAACGGTCTGGACGTTCACCTGATGGTAAGTAATACACCAGACCATGACAGAGCGGCATTAAAGGAGACCAACAACTGATAAACAGTTATTATTCTCCACCAATGCCGCACTGCGCCCGTCACCCGAGACATCAGATGTTAGGTCCCTTATACCCGGTAATTTCACTAGCTACAGTACCCTCATCCCGAAACACAAAAGTGCATAACACTCCTGTTTCACGGGTTGATATCTGGCACTGCGGTGGTACCTACCTAGACGACCCAGTATCGAGTCTACCACCTAGTAAAAATAAGTCGAACTTATAAAATAATATTGCCCATATTTGTTAAATATTGAATTTCCGAGGTTCATTTTATAATTTAAAACAATATAGAATTCCTTAATTGATATAGTAATTCTTTGAATGCAAATGTTAATGTTTAGTTTACTTAATTTATTTTCCGTGTAACAAATTTTTGAATATGCTTATTTAAAGTCTGAATTAAATTAGTAGCGCCGTGACTAACGACTGATTTCACAAACAACTTCCTTTTATTGCATGTACTAATTATAATATATTTTTTAAATATATATGAAACTTACTAATAAATAAAATTGAAATATATTAACCAGTTTATTTTACCTGTCTCAAAAACAGCCTCCATTCAAATACAGTTTCGCCAGAGACACTTTCAAATTTTGTATCCATTTATATAACTATCTACTATCTTTAAACCTAAAACTCTATCACATTGATATTAACTTTATTAGCCTCACATAATACGTGTTCTCCGTAATTACGCGTATAACGTTTATGTATACTCTACTCGTAGCAAAGAAATGTGATACCCTAAAATTTAAAATTTTCATGTTTACTTCCTTTTGCACTCGCAACTGTACAAATATGTCTGCCGACGTTATAGGTAAAATTAATAGGCTAATGATTTTATTATTTTATGAAATACTCACGTGTTTCATTTGGTGACGTATATAAAGATAAAAATACTCGTACTAGATATGAAATGAAATTCACTGCAATTAATGCCGTTTGTCAAACGCCGTCATTCAAAGGGCTGAAAAACAACCCGCCATGTTGTTGACCGTAACGTTTAGCCAGATGGTTGAATGTTTTTTGCCATTTAGTTACTTTTTTGACATGTTTAATAATTGTATTGATTTTTTTACGTATAATATAATTTACTGTTTAAACTGCTGGCGCCATATTTATTTTTGAATAAATTTACTAGGTGGTAGACTCGATACTGAGTCGTCTAGGTAGGTACCACCACAGTGCCAGATATCATCCCGTGAAACAGGAGTATTATGCAGTTTTGTGTTTCGGGATGAGGGCACTGTAGCTAGTGAAATTACCGGGTATAAGGGACCTAACATCTGTTGTCTCGGGTGACGGGCGCAGTGCGGCATTGGTGGAGGATAGGTAATAACTATGTATTAGTTGTTGGTCTCCTTTAATGCCGCTCTGTCATGGTCTGGCGTATCACTTACCATCAGGTGAGCGTCCTGACCGTCCTGTACACTTATAACAGGAAAAAAAGCACTTGGCTGAGCCTTAATCAGTCATTTCGAAAGGGCTTTACTTTTAATTCACTAAGTTGTTAAACATAGGGTGATTTTGTCTCCAACAACTTACGGCCTGGGCAAACAGTTGGATGCCGTTAACAAACGGCCTAGAAATCCAAAAAGATGACTAATTTAACCAGATGGCTGCGACAACACAAACATGTGGTTAAAATTAAAACTTCGATTGTTACATACTGTATCGTGATATTTAATTTTGTATTACCATGTAAAATCGTGGCATGTTATTAATATGTGCATTTTTTCAGCTTGAGCTTTTTAATATGTTTTTCAATCACAAGTATGTAAAAATAACGTTCGGTAACGACAAATTAAAATAATTTTATTCCGTAGGTTTTCTTATGCACGGATGAAACTAGGTAAACATAAAATAAAACTACCGGGTATAGGAGATCTAATATCTGTGTCTCGGGTGGGTATTGATGGTGAATCATCATCAGCTCATTAAACGACCCCACCGAGGGGCTTGGGGCCTACCCGTATAGGGTGATTAGGCCTTAGTCGTCCACGCGGGCCCAGTGCCGGTTGGACGACTTCACACACAACTTTTGAATCTCTTCGCAGGCTGCGCGGGTTTCATCACGATGTTTTCCTTCACCGTAAGAGCGTCGGATAATGTACATATGTTTTCGAAAATTCACAAATACATTGGTACGTGGCGGGATTTGAACCTCAGCCCTCCCGGTAGGAAGGCAACAGTCTACACCATTGAGCCACCGACGCTCGATGGTGAAAAATAACGTCTATCAGTTGTTGATCTCCTTCAATGCTGTTCTGTCATGGTCAAGCGTATCCACTGCCATCAAGTAAGCGTCCATTGAAAAAAAAAATGTTTTATGAAAATATTTATTTATAGAAACACAGATAAACTTGAGCTATTGAGGAAAAAGAAACTAATAAGATACATCCAAAAGGTCAATTGTACAGAGTAAGCTTCACTTAGCATGATAATTAGATGGAAATATACTGGATTACCCGAATTCGACCTTTTGAGCAATTATTCGTACATCCTCTCCAATGAACTCCAGGGCAGTGACTGGAAGAAACTGCCTGCCGCATTGTACTTGGCGGGCGGGTTCAAAGAATTACTTTAAAACATTTAATATAACTTACTTGCACAATTTACAAACACGCACATGAAAATACGCACACACACACACACACACACACACACACACACACACACACACACACAAACACGCACACACACACTAAACTCACAACACACGCACACACAGCGCTTTGGTTCTATTAATTTTGCTTCTTCTTTATTCTTGATTTGGTATGTATAGTACCTTTTTATTTCTATAAATTGCTTTATTTTTAAATGTTTTCTTTACTAGCTTTGGTACATATGTTTTTAATACAAAATGTATTTAGAGGTGGAGGGTTGATAACTTGTTATACAGGATCCGTCCTAGTGCAGGTGTCAACCTACCATAAAATTAACTGTCAACAAATTGTTAACGTGTAACCTTCTTTGTATGTGGTAAGGAATAAATGATTATTATTATTATTATTATTATTGTACACTGAAACTAAATTCTGCTCATCGCGTCGGTAAGGCAGAATTTTCATTCATACACACATCGCTCGCTACATGTCATAATGTCGTAGTAGTGTGCTCGTCGTTTCGATTGTGTACCCTTTCAATGACGTGTTAAAGTCAAAATTTTATTGAATAATTTTATTTGTTTTTGGGTACTATGTCACAGACTAGGGACAGCGATTTGGGGCACCTTTTTTCGTTTTGTAGGTTTGCTAGTTTATAATTGTTTGTTATAAATATAACAATAGTTAAAGGTATGTGTCATGCGGCTTGGATAATTTCGGTTGACGTTTGTTGGTGATTGTGCTAGATGCACTAGTTTATAGTTTTTTAATGTTATAAGTGTACAGGACGGTCTGGACGTTCACCTGATGGTAAGTGATACGCCAGACCATGACAGAGCGGCATCAAAGGAGAGCAACAACTGATAGACAGTTATTATTCTCCATTAATACCGCACTGCGCCCGTCACCCGAGACAACAGATGTTAGGTCTCTTATACCCGGTAATTTCACTAGCTACAGTGCCCTCATCCCGAAACACAAAAGTGTATAACACTCCTGTTTCACGGGATGATATCTGGCACTGCGGTTATTGTTTATCTAAGGAAAGTTTCAAGCAAAGTGTGGGTTTCATTTATTTTTACTAGTTGTTCCCGTGGGGACAAAATTACTTTATCAAAGGATTTTCTTTTTGAAAATAAATGTAGGCTAAGTTCTACGAACCCATGGCCACAGGCTGAAGTGGCAGTGGATGCGGAAAACCGATAATAACAACCATCATTCGCATTAGGTCCGCGTGGGTTACTAACCAATCTCTCCATACATATGCTGTGCGGGAATGCCTGTGCCCTGGAGTGGGCTGTTATAGCCTGACGATGATTATGATGATAACAGTTAATACTGTCTGTCTCACTGCAAGATACATAGCAAGAAAATGGGGAGTATAGGAACATTCTTTAAAATTTGCAAAATTTATCTATAAAGTCCCAAACTTTGTATGCTGAATCTGATCATATAACACAGTGGATCATAATTGCGTCTATAATTACCTGACAAGCACTGGACGACGAAGCTTGAAGAATGGAGGAATTCCAACTTAGTCAATATTACAAGTAGTTTGCTAATCGACACTCCTTTATTTCCTAATGCAATCATTCTTCAGGCTGTTTTCATTTTACCCTTGAACCTAAACTTGCAAACATCCTTTCTTCATCCAGAAGTAATTAAGCAAATGTGCTTACGAGCCTTATATGGGTACCACTTAACAAACGATTTCGTTTAGCAAATAACAGGGTTGTTTTGGTTGAAGATTGGTACCTTCAATCTAAAACTTGTCTTCAATGTCATACAAATACAAGAGCGTAGAGTTCTATTCCCAGTTTCCTCCAGTAGGGGGTAACTCGATAATGAGTCGTCTAGGTAGGTACCACCGCAGTGCCAGATATCATCCCGTGAAATAGGAGTGATATGCACTTTTGTGTTTCGGGATGGGGCACTGTAGCTAGTGAAATTACCGGGTATAAGAGACCTAATATCTGTTGTCTTGGGTGGACGCAGTGCGGCATTGATGGAGGATATGAACTGTCTGTCAGTTGTTAGTCTCCTTTAATGCCGCTAAAAGGAAAGGTTTAATGATAGAGCACTCTCGCCCATCTTAATTAAAATATTTCTAAGTCACTAAATTTCTCCTATAATCATGTTTTTTATCGATAATAGTATGCCAAAAGCAAATGGAGCAAACGATACGTACTCATAAGATAATAACATGAGTTCTATAGTGACATTATTGGTAAAAATGAGATCGATTTTCATTTAATTAATTTTATAAAGTGAACTAACTTTCTTTCTGGAATGGCTTTAGTATTAATGTAAATCAATATAAGCTCGTTTGCGCAAGACCTTATTATGCCCAAGGATTTCTGTCGTTTATATAATCCTCAACTTTAGTAACTTCATTCTTAGTATTCGAAGCCAAGTTTATAAAATGGTAGCCTTATTAAAATTGAGCGATTTATTGGATGTGAACATTTTTGAATCATTTACAATTTACATTTTCCTTCGTGGAAATTTATGAATATTGAAAGAACAAGCAACAATTTAAATGGAGTTGTAATATTGGAACATCGTAATCAATGATATTTTGTATATATAAAGGTAGATACGCTACCCGTGCCTAAAAAACGAACCGCCAAAGAGAATACAGTTTGTAGGCTTTTGTTTAGGTAAATGTACGCTGATTTGAAATATGTTTGTTTATGTGTGCTGTCGCTGCATTCGGAACACTTTTTTCGATTGTTTTGTGAACATATCACGAATTTATACTTTTTACATCTTTGATCATAATATGATATTTAAATCATACTTCAATTTAGTTAAGTGAATTTATCAAACTATTTTCGTTGAGATTAACATAAGTTTTTGTTGCTTGGCTGTTTTAATCAGGTCGGCAGCACACTTTTTATCGTCATCATTAGAGTCATATGTACTACTAACCACCATTTTCAATATGATTACTCTAGAATGATGAGGAGGATGTTAACTCAAGGTAACAACATAGCTCACTCCATAGCATACTGCGTATATGCTATGGAGTGAGCTATGTTGTGTATTTCCTTACGTGATGAGATTTGGAACGAGGCCATCCGTAGTGGAACAAATGTGACTGAAATGTGATAAGCGAGTTGAAGTGACAGTAGGCAGAACATATACTCTTTGCTCCTTCAGAATCCCAAGTCGTGATAGAGTAACCTGTACAAGGCTTTTAAATGGATCGTCTCTCGTTTACCTATGAAATTAATTTCAATACAATTATCGCTCCGATATTATTTGTTTCACATGATCAAAATCAAGTCAATTAATTCCTTAAACTATAAGTTAAAAAATCCAAAAGACCGCACAGCTTAAGATTTCAAGTAGGTACTACCCCTATTGCTAAAAATAAAATGCCCTAATGAATTACTTTGAAATATAACGAGAGATAATTCAAGAAGAGATTCTTACAGTCCACATTTATTATGCGTCATTACTTCAAGTGCCAATATCGGTTCACTCAATGAGATGCAGACATTTAGAAACTGCTCGTCTGATCACATATTTGGATTCCTATTACAACCGATGTTACGGACCTTCTCGCTTTTGACATTGTTACAGAAACAGAGTATTCTTGTTTGGATTGAATTGAAAGAGACAACTAAGCAACACTGCTGCTTCATTCGATGGAATCATCTTTTCTGTGACGTACAACAAAACCATGGAATGAGCTTCCATCGGAAACATTGAGAGAGATACCACCTCGTGTCCTTAAAAATAGCGTACACTCTGTTTAAGGGCCGGAAACGCAGGACCTGTCTTACATAGCCGGCGGTGTTGCCATCAGGTGAACCGTAAGCTCATTGGTCTCCTGTTATATAAATGCTGTCTACATCATCTATTGACACTGTCGTGGAATTTAATAATTTACTCATTCATCATAGCAGTTTTTAATAATTTAGTTTTCGTCATCTTTACCAGCCACTTCAATCGCCCTTCCATTGGCCATCCAGAGGTCCCGGAAACCGCACGAAGATGGACAGTTCGGGCAAGACGAGTTCCATTTTTTGAGGGCACCACAGTCACACAGACAACTTTGGTAAATATATTTATTGCTTGTTAGTAATTTCTTCATAATATTTTTAAAATTGTTTTACGTATTTAATCATAAAGGGACTTTAGTTTCTGACTAATCAGACATAATCGAAAACCAGTTGTCAACTGCTTGCTCTCAATATTCAACGGCCGTTAGGTTCTGCAGCTTGCTTCATAATGTAAACATATGAATGCCACTCGGCATTAAGTTCGCCTTTGTACATTATTTTGTAGTGTGCATTAAGTTTTAAATAAATAATAAATATCATAACGTTAATAAAAGTGTAAGTCCCACAAATACAATAGAAAATCAAATCCCATTTTCTGAACGCAATAAAAGAACAGATTTTCCGGAGATGTCGCTTAGCAGCGCGATGAAACGTAGTAATTACTTGTTTTGCTCGAGACTTCGTCGTCTTATACTCTGATATTTCCTCAGCGTTGGCAAGTTCGTTTCCTAATATGGCTGAGATTGTTCTCTTTGCTATTTGCAATGATTATAGTTTAGGCCCTTATGAAAAATCATATGAAATTACTATTCTTGACTGATTTAACTATCGCATATACAATCGTTTCGTTTCACGTGAGACATACGGAACAGGGCATTTTCTTTGCATGATATATGATGTGTACCTGTTTTTCTTCTGATCTGTTTTAAGTATTTCGAGGTCTGTTGTTTCTGATTTTTGTGTTGTTTTTGTTCGGTATATGATTTGATTTTTTATGTAACTTATTTGGCTGACATTTGGCTGCGGATTCAGACATGTATATAATCTTACTAAGTAATTTATTTCTTTGTTGCCTTTTTTTGTTATGAATGGGTCCATATCATTATATTTTATCTTCTTTATTTTTGTGGTCCCTGTATTCATAATATTAGAATTTGTATTCAATAAAGCGTCGGTGGCTCAGTGGTGTGGACTGTCGCCTTCCTACCGGGAGGGCTGAGTTTCAAATCCCGACACGTACCAATGTATTTTCAAATTTTCGAAAAATATATGTACGTTATCCGACGCTCTTACGGTGAAGGAAAACATCGTGAGGAAACCTTCATGCACGCCTGCGAAGAGATTCGAAGGTTGTGTGTGAAGTCGTCCAATCCTCACTGGGCCCGCGTGGACGACTAAGGCCTAATCACCCTATACGGGTAGGCTCGTGCCCCTCGGTGGGGACGTTTAATGAGCTGATGATGATGATTCAATAAATATTTTATTATATATGTTTTATTAGTTACTAGCTGACCCGACAGACTTCGACCTGTCAGAAAAATTTGTAATGTGGCAGTGTTTTGTTCCTACATTTTTTATATTCTTTGCAAAATTTATCCTGAACAGAACCGTCACCCTGGTAATAATTCGGTGTGAATTAAAAATAATTAAATAAAACACTATAAGCATTTAAAAGTAAGTAATTTTAATGAACTTGATATTATAATAGCAATAAAGCTCAAATTGGGGTTTTCGATTAATTATTCGATTTTTTCTCGTCGTTTCCGTAAGAACCATCCTTGGACTTCAATGAACATTTTCAAAAAAGAATTGGCCAAATTGGTCCAGGCGTTGTTGAGTTATGCGCTTACCAACACATTTTGCGATTCGTTTTTATATTATAAATTAATTTACTTCTATTATTTTACTAATGGAAATACCATTTATTTATTTATATGTATATTTATGTAATTACTTTGTGTGTGTTTTCTTGTTATGATTAATATGTTCAAGTTTGTTTACGTCGTCCGCTTTTATCATTTTGTTTTTTCCTGATCATCATGGTCTGCTGGAAGAAATCTCTCATAGAAATAAGCTACTTCTTGGTTTATTTCTGTCTCTTTAAATTGTCATGCTATGTACGAATAAACAAATAAAAAACTATTACCTAAAGTACATAATAAACACGCATCATGAGCACACTGGTAAGCTGAAAATATGAATCGTAAAATATGGTATTTCCCATGAGCTAGGTCTAGGTAAACAGCCGGTGAACGTTATTACCACAGACATCCGAATATACAATTAGACTGGACTAGCCGCCAAGTTTATAGGCAGTCCCAGTGTCGCAATTTCTTTTCGGTTCTTACCTGTGAAAAGTTATTATATTTCTTGGTAAATTTACTGATTCATTGCGATGATGGCATGTTACAATTGCACAGGATGGCATTTTGGAAAAAATACGGTAATTTCTTCTAATATTCGTGCGTCTTGACTCGTCTCACAGAACGTAAACTGGCAGCCAGTGTATGCTCGTTGAGCTTACATTTGTCGCACTTTAAACGCGGCTTGCCCCATCTCTTGTATTGGGAAATCTGTGGTTATTACCTGTCCCGAATCTAATGTAAACATAAGGACCAATATCGAGTTCCATGACCCGATGGTCAGATTTCTTATGCAGCTGCTAATATATGGAATAAAGAGTAATGTACAAAATGTCTTGCATGCAGAATTGTTGATTTTATGATAATATCATGATGTTCTAACCAAAAAGTCGCTTGTGGAGGCTGGATGATAAAAGCGGAGGGCAGAGATATCTGGCGCAAAATGTGGGAGACCTATGTCCACCACACTGCGATAGGTTTTGAAGAGAGAGTGATATTCTAATCAATGTTGCTGCAATGTGGGGACCGGGTGACTATATGAACACACATTTGTTAGAACGCGATATGCACATAATGTATTTTTGCACAGGTCATGTAGAAACTACAACAAACATTTTTGTGAAATAGATATTTGTATTGCTCTATAGGTTTATATAAGAGAAAGACAGACTTGACTGGGCTGTAGCCCA